>APFE030604108.1:195175-265882 GCA_000404065.3 Pinus taeda
AAAGCCCTTCTTCACCTCAAGTAAAGCTTAGATCACCCAACACTATGAATATACACCAGAAAACCAACAACACTTCTCTATAAGATACAAAATTCCAGCCTCTGGATCTCTGTGATGAGGGATCCATATATAGATGAAGGTGAGTCATCTTCTTGGGTCTTGATTAGTGTCCTCTCTCTGATAGTTCCTGCTTCCACTTGGAGAATGATGATCTCTTACTCATCCCTGGTCGAAAACAGAGAGGCAAGTGTTAGAGGGGAAGCTTCTGGAAGATTCCATGATCTTCCACCTTGCATTTTTTCCCTGCCATTTGTCCATTCCTTACCATCACACCCTACAGAGGAGTAATTTAGTATGCATCACACCTTATACACTGGGAAGGTGATATGCATCGCACCCTCTGCACTGAGCTTTTAGTATGGTCCATTTTTTACCATTTATGAGAAGTTTTCAGTGGAGAACTTCTGGGAGATGATGTAATCAGCTGACCTTGCTCCTTTATGCAGTGAAGCAACACTTTTAGGGACTTAGGATCCCTCAGTTTATGGACATTGATGACTAGGGTTGAAGTTCCCAAAAATGTCTATAACAGTTGCCCCCTAAAGCATGAGGTCGTTAATCTTTCTGATGTCGGGTGAAATGCTTTACTATGAGGATCTGAAGTTTTTTCAAGCTAGGAGGAAACATGTAATAAGATACAATACAATACATTATTTTGACAACATTTTTTCATGATCTAGCTGAGGTGGGCATTCCCATGCTCAGCTTTATAAATTCATTTTCATGTACATAGGAGAGAGAATCGTTTGTGTGACAGACTGATGATATGGACACATCATCCTTTGATTTGGATGATCATCTATTCGGCAATGATGTACACTTGATGTCTTTATATTCTTGAATATATCGCAGCCCCGATGGATGAAACTAGATCTGGGGTTTTCAAAACTCGTTCAATATTCACTCTGAGTACAAGTCAATCCATATGAAAAATGTTCTGGAGTCGAACATGGAAAGACATTGCCTGATTACCAGCCAATGATGTAAGCTATTAATAGGCACGAGAAGAATCACCAATATTGACAATGACCCTCAAGGTACTACAGTACAATTCACGTGGTGTGAAAAAGGACTTGGTGTCAAACACCACGTAAAATCTCTCAGTCGAAGGCCATTGATGTAAACCTGTCGCCGAAAGTGAGAAACTTGCCATTGAGTCATGCAAGCTTCAAAGTACTGAAAGGGTTGTTCCTAAGTCGACTTCTTGGATAATGAGTTGATGTCGACAAGAAGTGACCCGTCGTAGGAGGGCCTTAATGAATCCCACATCAATGACATGGAACAAAGCAAATGATTTTGGAGGTGAAAATAATCTGATGATACAGGGTTCAGGGTGGCGGTCATGAAGGAATGGAGCATGAATGTATTGCAGTGGGTGAGACACAGGTGAATTGTCTGAATGACTTCTCTTGAACATATTGGTGACACTGACGATGGATTGGTAGCATTAACCCCAAGGATGGATGGTGTGATGGACCAATGGTGATGACCAGTGAACGTAACAACCCAACCCGGAATGGATATGGAAGGAAAGTGTCATGTTCAAGAGCGACTTGCTACCAATAAAGTTTCTTCAAGTTTTCTTCCCAATTTTCCCCAGTCATTGCTGACCAGTACCTCTTTATTTTTGTCAATATTAAGGAGGATATCCTATGCTTGTTCTATAATCCGCCCTTCGGGTGAACCTGTTGCTAAAATTTAGCGAGCCTAGCGACAGTGAAAATCGTTCTCGTCCATTTGGACGAGTTTGTCACTATTAGGTTTTAACGAGTTTAACGACAAAGATAACTCGATCCCTTTCAATTTTAGAGAGTATGAAAGAAACGGAAGGGAGACTCCAACGATTCTTTTTCGTCATATAATCCCTTAAGTCCGAAAAAGCCTAAAACAATACAAAAGGGATAAATTTTCAATAGTTTTAATGAGCCGAGCAAGACAAGCGCTCGATATTTTTGTGTAATAATCCCTCAGGTCCAAAAAGATTAAAATCTAGAGGAGGGATAACACTTCCGATGACTTTAACGAGCCAGAGAGGCCAATCGCTCGGCAATATTTTCATATTTTTTTAGTCAGGTGAAAGGAGCTTAAAGAAGACTTGTTTTCGAGGAACGAGTGATGGTTTTGGGTAGTAGCTGATTCCAGGTAAGATTTGGAATTTTCCAATCACGACAGTGTCACAAGGATGGCTAATAGAATCACTCTTCGCAGATGTCCCTCAAAGTGGTAAACAATCATATGGGGGTGAATGATCGGCTAAAAACAGAGTGGAGGTGATGGTGAGAACATGACCAAGGCTCGAAAGCTGGTGATAAGGCATTCACAATGGTTATTTACCGATTCATTTTTTAATGAGCTTAAACACTGGGGGAAACATTTTCTCATGACTTATGTTTATTTTTTAACGGGCTTGAACTATGCGCTAAAACTACTCGTGAAGGGTTTATTTTTTAACGAGCTTGAACACTGCGATAACATTTCTCGCCAGTCTTATGATAGGAATGTCTCATTCAAGATGCCATTTTTTATGAGGCTTGCACCTTTTGAAGCTTTTCCCCGGATCCTTTCTTTATGCAAGCTAGGAAACGACTAGCCTTACAGGTTTAAAGGGTTATAGGTCCTACAAATTTAAAAAATAAATAGCCACTCTTCACTTGCATGTAAAAAGGTTTGCATGCCCCCAGGTATAGTGAAAAATTTCCAGGTTACCAAGAAAGTTCCATTTGCGTAGCGGACAGAAAAGCTCCCTTGGCAATGCCTACCGAAATACACAAAGGGGAGTGGTGTAGAGATACTCCACTCACATAACTTTAACGAAGGTATCTTATTCCAGCCTGGTCCCATTTTCCTATTAGGACGGGTTCGTCAGACTAGTCATATATCCCTCACAGAAATCCACTCTATACCTAAGGTTTCCCTGTCGAAAGAGACCAGGGTTCATGCTCCCTGGGTTTCAGTGACATCTTCCTAAGTCACTCGTGCTCATCAGGTGGACGGACTGGAGATTGATGAGACATTCCTTGTGTGAAAAAACCATTTAGGGATGGCATTTGACTATTTGCGATGTGTGAACTAGGGAATGACATTTGGTCTACGAGCTTGACCATTCTGCCTTTGTGTGGAAGACACATTACTCTAAAGAGTGAGGAGACTATGGCTCCCATGTAATAAATATAGTCGCGTCTAAGGAGTAGATTATAATGTAATGGTCCTTGAACTACCATTACGTTCATGTGAACAATTTTCCTTCTCAAAGTAATGGGAAAATTTGGAAGGATCCCTAAAGGTCGACTGGTTCCTTTGTCGAAGCTTGTCAGATTTCTCATTTCAGGCAAAAGCGATGGCGAACCAAGCACTTTCCAAGTAGTTGAGGAAACGATACTCGCAAAAGTCCCTTCATCGATGGTGGTACCAGCCATGACCATTCTGTAAGCTTGTACAATGATTCTGAATCGTACACTAGCTGGTAAACGGGGTCTGCCTAGTAGATTCCAGTCGAAGGAAACGACTAGGTTGTTTGGTGGTGGGACCGAATAGACGGCCGAATATGACTCTGATGAACTTCCTTCCTCCAATAAAGGAATGGGAGGACTGTCCCCAAGTTCATCGGAGTCTATGCTGATGAAAATATTTTGAACGATGTCATTTTCTTTCTCTTCGGTGATGGTATCATTCGAAGATGAGCACTCTAAAGGCAAGGCTGGGTCAACTGTTGTCTCGACCTTTTGACTTTCGTCTGCTATGGATTCAGAGGGTTCATTTTTAATGATAGATGCTTCAGCCGACGACAATGATGGGCCAACCAGATTTTCAACCGGTGGAGGACTTGGCAAGAGTTTTTTATATCCAGGAGGAAGTCGTAGTGGTGAAACCGGACGATCATCCAAAACTCTTTTAGCCTCATCAAGGAAGGGAGAATGGTGGATGGTGTGATTACCTTCACACAACTTACAAGGAAATTTGGGATTCCTTTTTTGTCCATGTGCTTCACTTTCACTAGTTAATGGTTTGCATTCAACATGATCGTCAGAGGTTGATGCCATCGGATTGTGCAAACGAGGAGACTAGTCCCTTAAGATCGGAGGGATGCAGGGACAATCTCGGTGATAGTGGTCTCCATTGCAAATGACAAAATGATATTTTAGTTTTGATAGTGCGGTGTGACGCCTTTTGCTAGATGATGCTTGATTGCCCCCTTTCCATTTTGGTTCCTTTTTCTTCTTTTCCTTTTTCTCTTTCTGCTTCTTCTTCTTCTCAGTTACCTGATTTTTAGCTTTATCAGCTTTATCAATTGAAGAGGAAGGAGGAGAGGGAGAATCAGATGAAGTAGAAGGTTGGGAGGAAACTCTAGTGTCGTTTAGTTGTTGATTTGATTGTTCAAGAATTATGGGATTTTGAACGACAGAGGTAGAGAAGAGCTAGACAGGCAAACCAATTGTCAATCCTGGAAGTGACAAAGTGGCCATATGGGGTGCACCAACGTCTCCCAAAGAGGAGAAGGGACTAGGATTTCCTCCAAGGGGAAATCCTTGGTTGGTAGACTCCATTTCTCAACCTAAAGACCAATGGGGGAATTTGTGATTTTATTCTGATTAAAATAAATTTTAGACGCTTTGACACAACTTGTTTTTTCAATTTTAAAGAGTCGAGAAAAAACAAAAGATGACTCTAGTCACCTTCGACTTTTATTGAGCCTGAAGTGACAAGTGATCAGAGGACCTTTTCCTTTAAGGAGTCTAAAAAGGAGAAAAATGGACTTCTCTGGAGATCTAGGCAGAGAGGATTACCAAACCAATCGCAAAACTACAGAATAATTTTTACGGTATGACAGTCAATCTTCCCGAATGCTGTGTTCAGTGCATTGCGATCGATAGGGCGGTAGACACGGCTTCCTAAGGATAAAGGATGCAGCCTATTATGGTCTCCCAATATATACTTGACAGTACGTGGGAACACAAGTCTGTAGTGGCACTTGCCATCTCAAAGTTGAGGAATCACCCAACCAACACTGAAAACAACAGTTACCAGATTTTACGATGCCAGAATACGTCTCTAGCCTAGACCTCTAGATGTTGTGCGTTAAGTTCCAAAGTGTTGTTAGATTCATTAAATTTATTTTAAGTTGATCTTGCTTAACAATTTTCCTTTCAGGTTCACCATGTTATGTGTATATAATTCCTAAAATGTAGTCTAAGATGATAAACAAATGTTTAATGTTCTTTCGGCAATGAAAATCCTAGCTACTAAGCAAAGAAAGTTAAGAATCTTTCTGCAAAGAGTACAGAGCACACGCTAAATGCACAGTCCTAAGTGCAACCAAGCTGTCGAAATGAAAATGCACATGCATGTATTTGTTTTCAGCCTTCTTAATGTATGAATGATGATAAGAAAGCTATGTGCAAATCTGAATTACTTTTAAAGTGACAGTACTCAACAATTTTATTTTTTCAAAGTGAAGTGAAGGTAGGAGAGACACTTTGCGATTTTGAAATGAAATTTCTTTTCGACACTTTAAAAAATACTAATTCAAATCCTATGCAATAGTAACTGTATAATCGACTATCATAAACAATGGGCTTGTCTTCTAAAACTGAAAACGATAGCTACGACACTTTCAAATCTAGAAACAACAGTTCGACTATGCTACTTTTTGCTAAAGAGAACTAAAAATGATGCACAATACATAAAAAACACTTACAATTATTTTCACTAAGGAGGTGGAATAATGCAAGAGAAGGGGGTTTTCACAGAAATACACTTACTACACACAGCAAAATTCTTGAATAGGACTGAAAAACAGTGAGAAAAAACCACAGTCTGAGGGTAAAGTTAACCCTCCCTGACCATCGCACCTGTTACACAGTGAAACCAGTATGCAGCTCACCTACTGCACTCAGGAAGTGCGATGCATGTAGTCTGCCTTGAAAGCAGGATGCGATGGTACCAGTGCGAGACTTTAAACAAGCTTTCACTCACAGTTTGCAATTTAGTTCAGGGATTTAGGCCGAGTAAGTAATGTTCAGTGTATGTAAAACACAGGGGTGATTTAAAGAGGTTACTAGAGCCACCACTTAGGGCAATTAGATTGCTTGCAGATCTATTGTTTAATTCATAAAAAAAACCCAGAGATAGACTGAAGCAGCATTGATCTACTTTGCATTTGTATAACAAATGCAGTTCGAAGGCTAGTTGGCTTGATTTCAGGCTCCGTCTGTAAGTTTATAAAAGAAATAAAGATATATAGGCTAACAAACAATCTAGTCGCTCCACAGTGGAGTCGCCATTTTGTTACCAGGAATAGTGTCCAATTGGATGCTGCTATTCCCACTAATATGGGTGGCTATCATAGAAACAAACAAGTAAAGTCTACTTTCATTTTCTTTTATGAAAATAGACAAGAGGAGAACCAAGAAGACCAACCTTAGTCTTGCGCTTGGTTTTCTCTCCTTCTTGATAGAGCTTCGCCGTTTCTTCTTTGTCTGCCAGCTTCAAAGAGAACCTGTGGAATCATAGCAACATACTACTATCGAAGAAACAAAGATATATATTCATAAATAACACAGGACCAGATGTGTGTTAACCATATAAATGTATATATAAAAAATTACACAAGAATATGGAAGAAAACTAGAATAGCTTTATTAAGATGAAAACTAGCAAGAGGATTACAACCATATGTTCTGATCTAGCATCATCCTCTAGCTAGGAAGCCCTTCTTCACCTCAAGCAAAGCTTAGATCACCCAACACTATGAATGTACACCAAAAAACCAATATCACTTCTCTATAAGATACAAAATTCTAGCCTCTAGATCTTTGTGATGAGGGATCCATATATAGATGATTACAAAGAGGTGAGTCATCTTCTGGGATCTTTATTAGTGTCCTCTCTCTGATAGTTCCCACTTCCACTTGGAGAATGATGATCTCTTACTCATCCCTGGTCAAAAACAGTGAGGCAAGTGTCAAAGGGGAAGCTTCTGGAAGATTCCATGATCTTCCACCTTGCATTTCGTCCCTGCCATTTGTCCATTCCCGACCATCGCACCCTCCAGAGGAGTAATTAAGTATGCATCGAACCTTGTACACTCGGAAGGTGATATGCATCGTACCCTCTGCATTGAGCTTTCAGTATGGTCCATTTTTGACCATTTATGAGCAGTTTTATGTGGAGAACTTCTAGGAGATGATGTAATCAGCTGACCTTGCTCCTTTAGGCAGTGAAGAAACACTTTTAGGGACTTAGGAGCCCTCAGTTTATGGACATTTATGATTGGGATTGAAGTGCCCAAAAATGTCTATAACATATGGGTGGAAGACAGAATATTACATTGTGAAAAATTGACTCTAGTTAATCTCCACATACCAAGGCTACAAGTAATACAAAAGATCCACAAGTACAATCTAAGGTTTATGGTTCTCATGATTTTCAACCACAGTGGCTCCATCCTTTCGACTTTCTCCTCCAGCAGAGGCGATTTTATCAGCTTGAATAGAAGGCACAGGGACATGAAAGGAGATGAGACCATCTGCATGACCTTTCAGAGAGTGGCCCAACTATAGAGCCAAGAAAAAGCACAAAACCAAAAGCAACACATTTGACGTTCTCATCTTTCTCAAACTGAGATACACTCAACCGTGTATAATATTCACTTCGATTCGGCAATCCTACAAACGCAACAAAAAATGGGAATGATGAGATCTCCTTTATAGACGAAGGCTCAACTCCCTTTATAGGCTAGAGTCATAGTCTATCCCTCACAATATGTTAAGTTTCTTTGGCATGGTATACATTTTGAGTGGAAATATTCCTTACATCTTATATCAACAGATAAGTTATCTATCTTTTTGGAATTTAAACTTGTACATCTGTAATACGTCAAGTTTCTTTGGCATGGTATACATTTTGACTGCGAAGATTCCTTACATCTCACATCAATGCATAAGTTAGCTATATTTTTCGAATTTAGATTTGTAAATCTGTAATACATTAAGTTTCTTTGGCATGGTATATATTTTGAGTGCAAAGATTCCTTACATCTCACATTAATGCATAAGTTAGTTATCTTTTTCGAATTTAACTTTGTACATCTGTAATACGTTAAGTTTCTTTGGCATGGTATACATTTTGAGTGCAAAGATTCCTTACCTCTCACATCAATGCATAAGTTAGCTATCTTTTTCGAATTTAACTTTGTACATCTGCAATATGTTAAGTTTCTTTGGCATGGTATACATTTTTAGTGAGAAGATTCCTTACATCTCACATCAATGCATAAGTTAGCTATCTTTTACGAATTTAAATTTGTACATTTGTATTATTGCACTTTCACTACATAATGAAAAATACTCTCATACCCTTGAAGGGGGAAGGAATAAAAACGTTTGAAAATAATGTCCCGAAAAGAAAATACAAGGTGGATGATAGGTTGTTTGAAAAGAATGTGATTTTAAATATAATTTCTTATTGGTTATAATATTTATGTTGTAAGGTATTCCCCTCTGAAAAGAAAACTCCTATCTACCTTCGTGTCATCATCTGTGCCATTCGATCATTTTTTAGATGATTAAGTTGTCATTATCCATTGATTTGAATGGAATGACGATTCCCAACCACTTTCCCAACTACACAAGACTCTGGTAGATGCATAGCATGGTTCGTCCGTCCTGCAAAACTAGCCTCATTTCGACATACTGAGGTTGTTTAGGTATGTTGCAGCCATTGACGCAGTTGAAGGTAATGTAGTCTACAGCTGCAACACTAGCGGAAGAGCTAGAGTGCTAGGAATATATTGGTTGCTGGTTGCAGGAAGGGTGTAGAGCTCACAATGTTGTCCACATGGGTTTTGCAATGCCACCACATGGATTTTGTACGTTAGCATATCTTCATTGAGAGGGAAGACTGTTAGACTATATTTCACAGCTCAGTGGTGTCTTCCCTGTCAAAAATTCACTCCAAGATTGATATTTGTTCATAACAATTTGAAAGAATCTCTGAAAGGTGATGAGGGTTTTGAGATTATATTCATTTCTAGTGACAAAGATGAAGTAGCTTTTCATTCATACTATGAATTTATGCCATGGCTTGCCCTACCTTTTGGGGATGAAAATATTAAAGAGTTGTCATGCTATTTCGACATTAGGGGCATTCCATTGCCCATTGTAGTAGGACCTAATGGAAAAACTCTAACGAGTGAAGGAAGGAATTTGATCAACTTGCATTGGGAGAGGGCTTATCCATTTACAATAGGTTGTCTGGTGGAATTTCAGAAGGAAATAGACCATGGGAGAGGGCTTATCCTTTTACAGTAGGTCATCTGGCTGAACTTCAGAAGGAAATAGACCAAGAAGCCAAGAGCGGACTTTGAAAGAGTAGTCCCTTCTTCCTTTGATTAGCTTTTGATTAGATAGGGGATTTTAACTTGGTGATTCTATTGAACATCTCTGCGGTAATGAGAATGCTTGTCATAAGAAATGTGAAGCAGATGGAATTTGTGAAATCTTCATTCAAATGGTAAGACAAACACGTTCATTTTAGGTTAGAAGAGGCCCATTTGAGTATGAACATGTATCTGAACAAAATGGTATGAAAAAGGATTGTTGCATTGCCATTCCACCTTTTAAAAAATACCATGATGGTGCCCATCTTCACACACTGAATCCAGATGTTGTGCATTATTGCAAGGTTAGATGTCAAACTTGTGGATATTTTTGTCAACAGCCTGTCAATCATTCTAGTTTACATAATATTGTTCATGGGAATATGAGGATTGTACAATTTGCTTCAAATTAGGAAGAGTTTGATATCTAGGATAGGAAACATATTTTGGGGGAATCTGGTGTGGAAAAGATGTGTAACATGCAGTGTAAAGGCCAAGCTCGGGGACACATTCATTAAATTTACTTCCCTATAAGTGATAGTTGCACAAGTCATATCTATGATGGCTCTCGGCATGAGACAAGAAAATATGGCCTTGATGAGGATGTGCCTAAACATGAACTTACCCATGAGACTTATTGGAAGCATATGTGGTTTGAAGATCCTTGTACTAAAGAAGATCATAAAGAGTTTGCTATGTGTAATCACCTTTGCAGGTTAGAAGAACATAATGAAATTGATTATGTTCAATGAGGTCTTACTACACAAAGAAACTATGGCATACTCAAGTGAAGAAAGTTGCCTCAATGGAATCCTCTACATGTCACATAATTGCAGATGGTTATGCTTTTTACTACGATCATTGTAAGAACATACCACATCATGTGGTTTTTGTTATTGACAAGTTTGGTTCAATGTCCAATCTCGATATAAAACCAACCATGGCCAAATTTATATCTCGACACAATTGTGGCTTGGGATGTGTGTATTAGGCTATTGTTCAATTTGTTTCAACTCTCTACAAACTAATCCATGTCATGCTATGTAGCTATAACCATTATTTATATGACTAACAAAATAAGATACATTACTTGTTTTGCATCTTGTGGCTAAAATCTATTCAATGTTCAAACTTGTGTCTAGTAGGGGATCCCAACACTGATCACAAATATTGGGAAATGCCAGAAGATATGGACAGAACTTGCACTATTTATAAAATTGACAGCCAACATATTGGTTCATATGTTGAGGCTGAAACAGTTGTAGTACTTGCAGTTGCATCCCTTGTATTTCGTAAATCTAATCCTTAATATTCCAAATGACCTATTCATACTTCCATGAGGGTGAGTACTCAAATGGCTACATATTTTAATTTTACATTATAGGCATTCACTATAAATCCCCACAACTGACCTTGCTTCCTTGGGATTCTCAAGTATTTGATTTTATTGATAAGAACACAGGAGCTTATAGTGACTCACTTAGATCTAGAATATGTCCATTCTATTACTAATACTCTAGATATGAGGTACTGTTAAATATAATGTCAAATTTTGAGCTGATTCTTAGCCTACCAGATGAGGTCAAAGATTTATGACTGACTTGCTTTTGGGATCATCTCAAGATGAAATACTGTGGGGAGCTTTTTGGATTCATAATGACCCAACTTATCTAAATTACATTCAATCAAAAGGCTAGTCATTAGGAGCTAATGAATTAGACAATATATTTG
Organism: Pinus taeda; assembly: GCA_000404065.3. Classification (NCBI taxonomy): domain Eukaryota; kingdom Viridiplantae; phylum Streptophyta; class Pinopsida; order Pinales; family Pinaceae; genus Pinus; species Pinus taeda. Next base: position 206,343 of record APFE030604108.1, read on the forward strand.
GGTGGGACAATAAACATGCACGTGCTCGAGTCCTCCTATCAAAGGTATAACAACATCTATTTTTTTCTTTTGGGTACTGATTTAATGATTGTTAGCACATTCTTATATACTCACTGGGTTTCAATTTGATTTTGTACGTACTAGGTTTCATTTCAGGGTAGAAGAGGCCCATTTGAGTATGAGCATGTCTCTGAATAAAATGGTCTGCAAAATGATTGTTGCATTTCCATTCCAACTTTTAAAAAATACCATGATGGTGCCCATATTCACACAGTAAATCTAGATGGTGTGCATTATTGCAAGGTTAGATGCCAATCTTTTGGATATTTTTGTCAACGGCCCATCAATCATTCTAGTTTACATAATACAGATCATGGGAATATGAGGAGTGTCCAATTTGCATCAGATCAGGATGAGTTTGATATCGAGGATAGAAAATACACTTGGGGGGAATCTGGTGTGGCGGAGATGTGTAACATGCACTCTAAAGTGTAAGGTTGCGGACACATTCATTTAATTTATTTCCCTATGTGTGAAAATTGCACAAGTCGTATCTATGGTGGCTGTCGGTATGAGACAAGAAAATATGGCCCCGATGGGGATGTGCCTAAAGATGAACTTACCCATGAGACTTATTAGAAGAAAATACAGTTTGAAGATCCTTGTACTGAAGAAGATCAAAAAGGGTTTTCTCTATTTAATCACCTTTGTAGGTTAGAAGAGCATAATGAAATTGATGTTGTTCCATGAGTTCTTACTGCACAAAGAAATTATGGCATGCTCTAGTGAAGAAAACTGCCTCAATGGCATCCTCTACAAGTCACATAACTACATATGGTCATGTTTTTAACTACGATCATTCTAAGAAAATACTAAATCATGTGGTTTTTGTTATTGACAAGTCTAGTTCAATGTCCAGTCCTGATATAAAACCAACCATGGCCAGATTTATATCTTGACACAATTGTAGGCTGGGTTGTCTAAATGAGGCTATCTTTTGATTCATTACTACCAGGCATATAAATAGTAGTGATGATTCTTTATATGTGGTTCTCTTCGATAATACAACAATAGTTTCTCTAGAAATTAAAGAGATGAAGGAAGATAATGTGGGCAGTCTTATTCAATATGTCGCAGTAGGTGGAACCAATTATTCTTATGGAGTAAAACTAGTAGATGAGGTAATTTATCAAGAGTCAAAGCATCCTATTGTGGTCAAGAAGAAGTCAACAATTATTTTTTTGATTGATGATGGAAACAACGATGGGAGAGATCCTTTGGAGTTTGTAAATAAACTGAATACAATAGAACCAAGGCCTATGCATGATAATTGCAGAAGTCGTATCTATGATGGCTCTTGGCATGAGACAAGAAAATATGGCCCTAATGAGGATGTTCCTAATGATGAACTTACCCGTGAGACTTATTGGAAGAGAATGCGGTTTGAAGATCCTTGTACTCAAGAAGATCAGAAAGAGTTTTCTCTGTGTAATCATCTTTGTAGGTTAGCAGAGCATAATGAAATTGATTTTGTTCCACGAGGTCTTATTGCACAGAGAAATTAGGGCATGCTCCATTGAAGAAAACTACTTCAATGACATCCTCTACAAGTCACATAACTACAAATGGTCATGTTTTTTACTGCGATCATTCAAAGAACATACCACATCATCTGGTTTTTGTTATTGACAAATCGGGTGGAATGTCTACTCCTGATATAAAAGAAACCATGGACAAACTTATATCTCGACAAAATTGTAGGTTGGGTTATGTGTTTGAGGCTATCGTTAAATTCACTACTACCAGGCATAGAACTAGTAGTGATGATTATTTATATGTGGTTCCCTTTGACAATACATCAAAAGTTGCTCTAGAAATGCAAGAGATGAAGGAAGATAGAGTGGATAGTCTTATTCAATATGTTGCAGCAGGTGGAACCAGTTATTCTTGTGGTCTGAAATTGGTAGAGGAGGTAATTTATCGAGAATCCAAGCATCCTAACATTTTCAAGAAGAAGCCAACAATTATATTTTTTAGCAACGGTGGAAACAATGATGGGAGAGATCCTCTTGAGTTTGTAAATAGACTGAATACAATAGAACTAGGCCCTATGTGTGATAATTTCACATGTCGTATCTATTATGGCTTTCGGCACGAGACAAGAAAATATGGTTTGAAGAGCCTTGTAATGAAGAAGATCAAAATGATTTTTCTCTATGTAATCACCTTTGCAGGTCAGAAGAGCATAATGAAATTGATGCTTTTCCATGAGGTCTTACTACATATAGAAATCATGGCATGCTCCAGTGAAGAAAATTGCCTCAATGGCATCCTCTATAGGTTACATAACTATAGATGTTCATGCTTTTTGTTGCGATCATTACAAGAACATACCACATCATGTGATTTTTCTTATTAACAAGTTTGGTTCAATGTCTAGTCCTGATGTAAAACCAACCATGGCCAAATTTATATCTCGACACAATTGTAGGCTGGGTTGTGTGTATGAGGCTATCATTAGATTCATTACTACCAGTCATAGAACTAGTAGTGATGATTCTTTATATGTGGTTCTCTTTGAGTATACAAAAATGGTTGCTCTAGAAGTGCAAGAGATGAAGGAAGATTGAGAGGACAGTCTTATTCAATATGTCACAGTAGGTGGAACCAGTTATTCTTGTGGTCTGAAACTGGTAGAGGAGGTAATTTATCAAAAATCCAAGCATCCTAATGTGGTCAAGAAGAAGGCAACAATTATTATTTTTAGTGATGGTGGAAACAATGATGGGAGCGATCCTATGGATTTTGTAAATAAACTGAATACGATAGAACCAAGGATTATGTTAGATACAATCATGTTGGGAACACATCCTACAGTCACTATTTTGAATAAAATGGCACGAATTGGTAATGGCTATTTCCAACATAGTCTTGTTGAAGTGTAGCTAACATGAAGCTTTGAGAATTTGGCAACTAGTCTGAAGCCTAATGTTGCAACTTTAATCTGATGGTGGTTCTTCTCAATTTTGAGGTCAGTTAGACTTTAGTATAATTTTTTTCCATTCTAATGTATTGTTTATTTAAGTAATCTGGAGAGGCATTTGCAAGTTCAATTTTATCAATTCATACTGATTTGGTAAATTAGCTAATATTTCCACTTCCAGTGGTTATGGCTTGGACTCTCTTGTTAGTGAACTGAACTCTATACTTCTCTTCGATGAAGTTGTTATAATTTTGTTTACTATCCCAATTTTGTAGAAGCTAGACATGATACAATATATTTTGAATGGGTACAAATAGTGTTGTCATGTCTATTCTTTCCCTTTTTCTTCGATGAGATATTCGTTGCTTAATTTGTAATCTCAAAGAAAGAGATGTCTCAATTTTATTGTACATTAAAACCACTTTGCACTTCCATTTTTCATTATTTCAAGAGGCGCAAACCACTTTGTACTTCCATTTTTCATTATGTCTTTTTTTATTTGGTAGGTGGACTTGGTTGGAGGATACTATGATGTAGGAAACAACATTAAATTTGTGTTTCCAATGGAATTCACCACAACGATGTTGTCATGGAGTGTTTTGGAATTCATTGGGTTCATGGGTGGTGAGCTAGCCAACTCAAAGGATATTATTCATTGGGCCATAGGTTACCTGCTGAAAGAAACTGCACATCTAGGCACCATATATGTCGAGGTAAGTAAGGAGCCAAAGAGATTCAAAAACTTAAGTTGGGTGTTTATAGATAGTTGGTTTTATTTTAGTTATCATTATTGTAGTGTTTGTTTTTTCATGCATTGGACTGTGAAATCTAAGATTCATAAGTGACATGTTGCTTGTACTTCCTTGGACTTCCCTATAATGTTATTAACAAGTCAATTCATGTGAAGATCATGAAATTTTCCATGGATAATCAGAATCATGTTTTCATTATTGTGGTGAGAAGAGCATTATACAACATAGGGTGGTGGAAGTAGAATCTATATTTTGTTGTCTTTATTGAGTGTAAAAAGGGACAAAATGTCTCAAGAGGTGCAAACCTCTTTGCACTTCTAGTTTTCATTACTTCATTTTTTATTTTGCAGGTGGACTTGGTTGGAGGATAATATGATGTAGGAGACAATGTTAAATTTGGGTTTCCAATGGAATTCACCACAATGATGTTGTCATGGAGTGTTTTGGAATTCGTTGGGTTCATGGGCAATTAGCAAGCCAAGTCAAAGGATGCCATTCGCTGGGCCAGGGATAACCTGCTGAAAGCAACTACACATCCAAGCACCATCTATGTCTAGGTAAATGCATATATAGTATAGAATGATTCAACTCTCTACAAACTAACCAATGTCATGCTCTGTAGATATAGCCACTATTTATCTGACTAACAATACAAGATACATTACTGATTTTGCATCTTATGGCTAAAATCTATTCAATGTTCAAATGTGTATCAGGTAGGGGATCTCAACACTGATCACAAATGTTGGGAAAGGCTAGAAGATATGGAAAAAACTAGCACTATTTATAAAATTGACAACGATCATCCTGGTTCAGATATTGACACTGAAACAGCTGCAGCACTTGCAGCTGTATCCCTTCTATTTCACAAATCTTATCCTTCATATTCCAAATGACTTATTCATACTTCCATGAGGGTAAGTACTAAAATGGTTACATCTTTAAATTTTACATTATAGGAATTCACTGTAAATCTCCACAACTCACCTTGTTTCCTCAGGATTCTTAAGTATTTGATTTTTTTGATAAGCACAGAGGAGCTTATAGTGACTCACATAGATATAGAGTTTGTCCATTCTACCATACTCTGGATATGAGGTACTGCTAAATATAATGTCAAATTTTGAGTTGATTCTTGGCCTGCTAGATGAGATTGAAGATTTATGACTCACTTGCTTTTGGGATCATCTCAAGATGAACTACTGTGGGGAGCTGCTTGGCTTCATAAGGAAACATGCAACCCAACTTATATAAATTGCATTCAATCAAAAGGCCAGTCATTAGGAGCTAATGAATCAGACAATATATTTGGGTGGGACAATAAACATGTAGGTGCTCGAGTCGTCCTATCAAAGGTATAACAACATCTAATTTTTTTCTTGGGTAGTGATTTAGTGATTGTTAACACATTCTTATATACTCACTAGGTTTCAATTTGATTTTGTACCTACTAGGTTTCATTTCAGGGTAGAAGAGGCTCATTTGAGTATGAACATATCTTTGAACAAAATGGACTGCAAAAGGATTGTTGCATTTCCATTCCACCTTTTAAAAAAAACCATGTCGGTTCCAATCTTCACTCAGTAAATCCAAATGTTGTGCAGTATTGCAAGGTTAGATGTCAATCTTATGGATATTTTTGTCAATAGCCCATCAATCATCTTGGTTTATATAATACAGATCATGGGAATATGAGGAGTGTCCAATTTGCATTATATCAGGATGAGTTTGATATCCAGGATAGAAAATATACTTGGGGGGAATCTAGTGTGGTAGAGATGTGTAACATGCATTCTAAAGAGTAAGGTCAGGGATACATTCATTTAATTTGTTTCCCTATGCGTGAAAATTGCACAAGTCGTTCCTATGATGGCTCTCGGCATGAGACAAGAAAATATGGCTCTGATAGGATGTGCCTAAAGATGAACTTACCCATGAGACTTATTGGAAGAAAATACAATTTGAAGATCCTTCTACTGAAGAATATCAAAAAGAGTTTGTTCTGTTTAATCACATTTCTAGGTCAGAAGGGCATAATGAAATTGATGTTGTTCCGCGAGTTCTTACTGCACAAAGAAATTGTGGCACGCTCTAGTGAAGAAAACTGCCTGAATGGCATCCTCTATAGGTCACATAACTACAAATGGTAATTATTTTTACTACAATCATTCCAAGAACATACCACATCATGTGGTTTTTGTTATTGACAAGTCGGGTTCAATGTCCAGTCCTGATATAATACAAACCATGGCCAAATTTAAATCTCGACACAATTGTAGGTTGGGTTGTCTCTATGAGGCTATCTTTCAATTCATTACTACCAAGCATTGAACTAGTAGTGATGATTCTTTATATCTAGTTCTCTTTGGTAATACAACAATAGTTTCTCTAGAAATGCAAGAGATGAAGGAAGATAGAGTGGACAGTATTATTTAATATGCCACCGTAGGTGGAACCAATTATTCTTGTGGTATGAAACCAGCAGAGGGGATAATTTATTGAGAGCCAAAGCAACCTAATATGGTTAAGAAGAAGTCAACAATTATTTTTTTGAGTGATGATGGAAACAGTGATGGGAGAGATCCTTTGGAGACTGTAAATAAAATCAATACGATTGAATCGGGACCTATGCATGATAATTGCAGAAGTCGTATCTATGATGGCTCTCGGCATGAGACAAGAAAATATGGCGCTGATGAGGATATTATTAAAGATGAACTTACCTATGATACTTATTGGAAGCAAAAGCGGTTTGAAGATCCTTGTATTGAAGATGATTAGAAAGAGTTTTCTCTATGTAATCACATTTGTAGGTTAGAAGAGCGTAATGAAATTGATGTTGTTCCACGAGGTCTTACTACACAAAGAAATTATGGCATGCTCCAGTGAAGGAAACTACCTCAATGACATCCTCTACAGGTCACATAATTTCAAATGGTCATGTATTTTACTGCGATCATTCCAGGAACATACCACATCATTTGGTTTTTGTTATTGACAAGTCTTGTTCAATGTGTAGTCCTGATATAAAACCAACCATGGAAAAATTTATATCTAGACACAATTGTAGGTTGGGTTGTGTGTATGAGGCTATCGTTTGATTCATTATTACCAGGGATAGAACTAATAGTAATGATTCTTTATTTGTGGCTCTCTTTGAAAACGCATTAATATTTCTCTAGAAATGCAAGAGATGAAGGAAGATAGACTGGAAAATCTTATTCAATATGTCACAGCAGGTGGAACCAGTTATTTTTGTGGTCTAAAATTGGTAGAGGAGGTAATTTATCGAGAATACAATCATCCTAATGTGGTAAAAAAGAAACCAACAAATATTTTTTTGAGTGATGGTGGAAGAAACGATGGGAGAGATCCTATGGAGTTTGTAAATAGATTGAATATGATAGAACTAGGCCCTATGTGTGATAATTGCACAAGTCATATCTATGATGGTTCTCAACATGAGACAAGAAAATATAGTCCTCATGAGGATGTGGCTAAAGATGAATTTACCCGTGAGAGTTATTGGAAGCAAATGTAGTTTGAAGAGCCTTGTACTGAAGAAGATCAGAAAGAATTTTCTCTGTGTAATCACCTTTGCAGGTAAGAAGATCATAATGAAATTGATGCTTTTCCATGAGGTCTTACTACACAGAGAAATCATGGCATGGTCTAGTGAAGAAAATTGCCTCTGTGGCATCCTCTACAGGTCACATAACTACACATGGTCATGCTTTTTACTGCGATCATTCCAAGAACATACCATATCATGTGGTTTTTGTTATTGACAAGTCTGGTTCAATGTCCAGTCCTGATATAAAACCAACCATGGAAAAATTTATATCTTGACAGAATTGTAAGTTGGGTTGTGTGTATGAGGCTATCGTTAGATTCATTACTATGAGACATAGAACTAGTAGTGATGATTATTTATCTGTGGTTCTATTTCAATATGCAACAATTGTTGCTCTAGAAATGCAAGAGATGAAGGAAGATAGAGTGGAAATTCTTATTCAATATGTCACAGCAGGTGGAACCAGTTATTCTTGTGGTCTGAAACTGGTAGAGGAGGTAATTTATCAAAAATCCAAGCATCCTAATGTGGGGAAGAAGAAGCCAACAATTATCTTTTTTGAGTGATTGTTGAAACAACGATGGGAGAGATCCTCTAGAGTTTGTAAATAAATTGAATAAGATAGAAGTAGGGATGATATTGCATACAATCATGTCAGGAACACATCCTACAATTTCTATATTGAAGAAAATTGCACGAATTGGTAATGGCTCTTTCCAACATAGTCTTGATGCAGTGTAGCTAACATGAAGCTTCTAGAATTTAGCGACTAGTTTGAAGCCTAATGTTGCAGCTTTAATTTGATGGTGGTTCTTCTCAATTTTGAGGTCAGTTAAACCTTAGTATAATTTTTTTCCATTCTAATGTCTTGTTTTTTAAGTAATCTAGAGAGGCCTTTGTGAGTTTAATTTTATCTATTGATATTGATCTGGTAAAGTAGCTAATATTTCCACTTCCAGTTGTTATTGCATGCACTCTATTCTTAGTGAACTGAACTCTATACCTCTCTTCGATGAAGTTGTCAGAATTTTGTTTATTATCCTAGTTGTGCAGAAGCTAGACACGATACAATATATTTTGAATGTGTATGAATAGTGTTGTCATGCCTATTCTCTCTTTTTTTTTTTTTTTTTCAGTGAGATATCTGTTGTTTAATTTATAATCTCAAAGAAAGACATGTCTCCATTTTATTGCACAGTAAAACCACTTTTCACTTCCATTTTTCATTATTTCAAGAGGTGTAAACCACTTTGCACTTCCAGTTTTCATTATTTCCTTTTTTATTTTGTAGGTGGACTTGATTGGAGGATAATATGATGTAGGAGACAAAATTAAATTTGTGTTTCCAATGACATTCACCACAATGATGTTTTCATGGTGTCTTTTGGAATTCAGTGGTTTCAAGGGTGGTGAGCTAGCCAACTCAAAGGATGCCATTCACTAGGCCACAGATTACCCGCTGAAAGAAACTGCACATCCAGGCGCCATATATGTCGAGGTAAGTAAGGAGCCAAAGAGATTCAAAAACTCGAGCTGGCTGTTTATAGACAATTAGTTTTATTTAGTTCTCATTGCTATAGAGTTTGTTTTTTCATGCATTGGACTATGAAATCTAAGATTCAGAAGAGACATCTTGCTTGTACTTCCGTGGACTTCCCTATAATGTTATTAACAAGTCAATTCATGTGAAGATCATGAAATTTTCCATGGATAATCAAAATCATGTTGTCATTATTATGGTGAGAAGAGCATTCTCCAGCACAGGGTGGTGGAAGTAGAGTCTCTATTTTGGTGTCTTTATTGCAAGATACAATGTTAAATTTTGGTTTCCAATGGCATTCACCACAATGATGTTGTCATGGAGTGTTTTGGAATTCAGTGGGTTCATAGGTGGTTAGCTAGCCAACTCAAAGGATGTCATTCGCTAGGCCATGGATAACCTTCTGAAAGCAACTAAACATCCAGGCACCATATATGTCCAAGTAAATTCATATATAGTATATAACGATTGAACTCTCTACAAACTAACCAATGTCATGCTCTGTAGATGGAGCCATTGTTTATCTAAATAATAATACAAGATATCTTACTTGTTTTGCATCTTATGGCTAAAATCTATTCAATGTTCAAACTTGTATTAGGTAGGGTATCTCGACAATGATCACAAATGTTGTCAAATGCTGGAAGATATGGAAACAACTAGCACTATTTATAAAATTGACAACCAACATCCTGGTTCAGATGTTGAGGTTGAAACAACTACAACACTTGCAGTTGCATCCCTTGTATTTCACAAATCTCATCCTTCATATTCCAAATGACTTATTTATAATCCCATGAGGGTAAGTACTCAAATGGTTACATCTTTTAATTTTACATTATAGGCATACACTATAAATCCCCAGAACTAAACTTGTTGCCTCGGGATTCTCAAGTATTTGATGTTGTTGATAAGCATAGAGGAGGTTATAGTGGCTCACTTAGATCTAGATTCTGTCCATTCTATTGCTCATAGTCTAGATATGAGGTACTATTAAATATAATGTCAAATTTTGAGTTGATTCTTAGCCTGCCAGATGAAGTTGAAGATTTATGACTGACTTGCTTTTGGGATCATCTCAAGACGAACTACTGTGGGGAGCTACTTAGCTTCATAAGGAAACACGCAACCAACTTATCTAAATTACATTTAATGAAAAGGCTAGTCATTAGGAGCTAATGAATCAAACAATATATTTGGGTGGGACAATAAACATGCAAGTTCTTGAGTCCTCCTAAGGTATAAAAACATCTATTTTTTTGTTGTGTAGTGATTTAGTGATGGTTAGCACATTCTTATATATTCACTGGGTTTCAATTTGATTTCGTACCTACTAGATTTGAATTTATGAGCTATTGCATGGTTTGAATGTGTGTAGGAGTTATTCCAACAAAATGTGAAGTCTCTTCATGACTACAAAGGACATGCTAACAATTATTTATGCTCTCTTCTCCCTGGAGTATCTTATTCACATGCTAAATATACTCCAGGTCTCTACCTTTTTCACTGGTTTTGAAGGGTATACATGCTCTCTCTTCAGCATTTTATTCTAATTCTAACTTTGGATATATTCTTGTGTAAGTAAGAGGGTTTCTTTAAAAAATGCCTGATAGCAATTTGCGATATGTTACATCTTCTTCCTTCTTGCTCTTCACTTATGCTAAATAATTGAGCTCCTCCAAACAAGTAGTAACTTGTGGGTCAATTATTTTTAGTCCAAAGAGACTAAGAACTATAGTAAAATGCTAGGTATAGATTCATAGAAACCCACTAATTAATTTTTCTAACCTTTAATCTAGTTATTGGTATATGGGGTCTGATTCAATCTCGTGTTTTTGTTTTTCCAATGAAGGTTGATTTCATATTGGGGGATAATCCTCTCAAGATGTAATACATGGTTGGATATGGCTCCCACTATCCAAAACATATTCCTCACATATGTTTTTCTCTTCCATGCAAGGCAAATCATCCACAGCCCATTCCATGCAACGTAGGTTTCCAATCCCTGTACAACAATGCCATTGCCTTACAATTTTTCCTTTGCAACATGTGGTGCAAATTCTAGTTTATTAAGTGGTTTCTATTTGGTGTAGTTGAATTGGTAAGGGTCATGGAAATGAATTCTCATCAACCGAATCGAAAGTCTTGGGTTCAAATCTTGTGCTATTCCTCCAATCATGGCGGGAAGTTGGATATGATGAAGATTTAGTCCCACTAAGCTTACAAAAAATAATATTCTATTAAGTGGTATGGTTTATTAATTTTTATTAATATTTTAAGATCTAAATACTTTAGGCATTAAGCCTTCAAATTTGTTGAGACGGTAAAAAATCATTGGAATCTAATAATATTTTTTCAAAAAAATTGATAGTATGAATGTTTGAATCTTCTTTTTGATCATGGAAATAGATTCAACACCATCAAAAACCCCTCCAACAACCAAAATATTGAAGCTTCACTAGGATTTCAAATTTTTTTTTGGACACTTTAACAAAATCATGCAAAAAATTACATTCTTTTCGAGGCAAATTTGAGTCCTTATTACACTAGAATACTCTAGAATACTTTATGGATATATTTTTTATTTATGGTTTTTTTGTTTTTTGGTCGGTTATAAAAGTTGTATTTTCTCATAATGAGAACTTATGTGATCATAATATTTATTCAAGAGAATTCTTTTTCTAAATCACATTCTAATTTTTTAGTTCGATCCCTTTCAAACCATTTAGCGTGGTTAATCATCAAGAATTTAATGAATAATGTTAAGGTCTAACCATATTAATATATACTAAACAATGAGCTATATCAAAAAGAAAAAATGAATTATTTAAAATGAACTTAAAAAAAATAACACAAATATTTCTATGAGCAGACCTGTGGTGTGGCTATGCGTTCTCCCCTTCCCCAATTGTGGCCAATCTCTTCATGGACAATTTTGAATCGAAAGCCTTGGATTTTTCTCTTTACCAACCCAAACTTTGGAAAAGGTTTGTGGATGACATATGTGTAGTCTGGTCTCACATTAAAGATGAATTGGAGTTGTTCTTCCATCATCTTAATAGTCAATCGAGTTTCATAAAGTTCGCTATGGAATTTGAAGTTGACGGTAGCCTTTCCTTTCTTGACGTCCTTATCTCAAAGAAAGATGACGGTTCTTTTTCTCACCAAGTCTTTCGTAAGAAAACTCACACAGAGAAATATCTACATGCTAATTCCCATTATTTTCCTGCTCAAAAGCTAGGAGATCTCAACACCTTAGCCACTTGGGTGTTTCATATTTCTGATGAAAATCACCTTGAAGATGAGATGAACAACCTCCTTAAAGTCTTTAATAAAAATGGTTATATCGGGTCTCAAAGTCTTAGGACTTTTCAAAATGTTGGAAAAGGACGTAGGAATAATATTGACCCCAAGGATTGGTCTTCTGGGGTTCATCTTCCTTTTATTCAAGGGACCATAGATAAAATCGCTAGGGTCTTGAAAAAACATAAGATTCGTTCCTCCTTTAGACCCGTTAACACTACTCGAAGTTCTCTTCATTTTGTTAAAGACCCAGCTAACCCTAAGGATGGGAAAGGCATTTACATCATTCCCTGCTTGTGTGGAACTTCTTATATTGGGGAGGTTGGTCGTTTTAATAACCAAAGGATTTGTGAACATGTTGTAGACATCAAGCATGGGGGTTCATGCTCCTATGCCTTGGTAGAAGATGCAGAAAAAGACCAATCATCACATTTGCATCGAAGAGGCTAGGGTCATTATGAGGATTGACCATTTTCATCATCATAAATTCAGGGAGGCCCTAAAAATTGAGAAACGTAGCGTTAATATAAATAGAGATGATGGCTAGAACATCAGTAGATGATTGTTAAATATATATATATATATATATATATATATATATATATATATATATATATAATATATATATATATATATATAGATACATACTACATATATATATATATATATATATATATATATATAGATACATACCATATAGATATATATATATATATATAATATATTATATATATATATTATATATATATAGCTATATTTATTATTATTTCTTTTTAATCGAAATGTCACCCCTTAGACTTACTATATTTCTATTTAATCTTATTTATTTTGACCTTATTATTAAACCCCTTTTATCATTAGTAGCCTCTTACCTTTAATTAATTTTTGGAAATCGAAATAGGATATTAACATTATAATACTTATTAGGGTTATAAAGGATTAAAATATAATAATTAATTATTTTTATTATAACCTCTTACATTTTTTCTTTTTTAATCCGATCTATCATTTTAATGACCCTTTTAATTTAATTTTAATTTGAAATAAGAATTTTTAGGGTTATAAAAGGGCTAAATAACTTTATTATTTTATTATAACCTTTTATAATATTTTTATAAAAATAATGAAAAATAAAATTATTTAATTGATTTGACTTAAACTTTTTTAATTTAAATCTTTTCTCTGCCCTTAGTCAAACTAGTCGTTACTCACTAATGGCTAGTTAGCAGCGCTCTACATCTATTTATTTCATTGCCTGGATCTGGTACCTCATCTTATCCTGAAGATGAACCACACTATATGGTAAAATGCGTCAATAAGAATATTTTTATGTGATTTTCTCCGGAAGATGTTATTAATAATACAAATATTTATTATAAATGTTAAAAAACTTATAAATTAATTAATATGAAATAGAAATTGATATATCTATACATATATATGTGAGAGAAATAATAATCATCAAATATTATTATTATAAGAATAACCATAAAAATATAGTATTGTTATGATTATTATTAGTTTATTATTAAATATAATTAAATTTAATATGAAATAGTTATTGGAATGTATATCATCTATATATATATATATATATATATATATATATAATATATATATATATATATATATATATATATATATATATATATATATAATGGTTTAACTTCATATTAATATTTTTTCTTAATGTTCATTTTAAGTAAATCATTTTTTCTCTCTTGTATTTCTACATTATATGTTAACATGATTAGATCAAAATATTTATATGAGTGAGTCTTGATGATGAACCACACTAAGTGGTCTAAAATGCATCGAATCAAAGAATTAGAATGTGATTTACTGGAAGAATTCTCTTGACTAAGCTATATTTTATTAGAAGCTTAAGAAAGTGTACATATATTTATGCGGTGGTTAGCCAATAGGAAACCTAATGAGCAGTGAAACCATAAATTTTTCAACATTGAAAACACTTTTATGTGAGTCAAAAATATTACATGACAATCTTTAGGTATGAGGCTCTTTAGGCATGACGCGATCAAAACAAGCATATCGAAATAACTATATAAACAACCATTATTGGAATAGGTAGAAATCATTAACCCACTCTTGGAGTCTTTGATTCCTTGACAGTTATGGGTTCTTTTTTTATTCTTGGCAAATAGCACAAATCTAGAGAGGGGCACATGTGAACTTCAAGTTTTTCAAGGCGTTTATCCAAACCTTGACCCATGATCTAAATTTCATCAAGCATCATTAAGATATCTCAACAAGCTTCACCTGTGTTAAATATAACTCTCCTAGAAATAATTTCATGTGGAAGTGAATATCAAGAATCTACATGTACTCATTAAGTTGAAACCTGATGTACCTGACATCTAGTATCCACTCAAAAAATTCCCCAAAATTCTCAATATTTGACAATCATTCCCTCTCCATAGTGATGCTTCATTCTACCTCATTTATCACTTCCTAAATTTGAGGAAAATTTGTTGAAATTTATGTAGCTCGAATGGCATTTTGGAGACGCGAAAAGCCACAAAACGTAAGTTCGTTGGGAAAAGTACCCAAGTGGTTGTGGCTTGGACCGAAACTTGTGGGTTAGGACCCTAGAGAACTAATTTATTCATTCTATTTAATTATTAAAAGGTTGAGTGGGTAAAATCATAAAGTACTAAGGGTTCTCTAAATAACCTAAAGTAAAATTATAAATAGAGAGGTTATGGAGAGGAAAAATACACACATTGTGAAGGATAGCAAGTGTGGAGTGAAAGGGCCTTAGAGAGGGTCAAGTTTTATTCATGGAGGTGAAGATCTACCTAAGGAAAACTACATGAGCATGTAATTAATATTGTCTAAGATACCAAGCTAAGGACACACTAAGAAGGAGTAAGCCGAGTTTAGTTTAGATGAATATATGATTTGTTTGAGGTGTGAAACCTTGGTAGGGAACACATGAGTGTAATTTGTGGTTGGTAGAATAGGAACAATGTATAAATCCAAGTGGTTGAGGCCTATTTGAGGTCTAACAAGGCCAATCACAGGTCTATCATATGGCTTCAAGGGTCATATTGATATAAGGGTTAGTCATAGGATGTTTTATCCTTAGAACTACGACAAAGTGCTGGAAAGAACTAGCTAAGTTGTATATAGGAGATCAAGGGTAGGAAAGAGATAATTGGGGCTGGAAGAGGGTTGGATCAAAGATTAAGGGATGTTGTAGTACTTACACAAGACTTGCAACACATAAATGTTATGGAGTTGTGGGAGAACTAGAGCCTAGCCAAGGATTAGTAGTGGAGCAACAATCCCTAAGGGATAGGACAAGGCTTGATTTGGGCTATTGGAGAAAATGATGAGGCCTTCAATAGGTCATCCAAGGATAGAAGAGACCTAATATTGCTAGTTAAATTACGCCAAACTATAAGAGGAAGTTTGTGGCAAATTATTTCTAGGCCTGGGGTAGATAAAAGACTAGACAATGGTTTGTGTGGTACTTGAGGATTGAACAACAAAGAAAACAAGTCTTCCAGTTGGTTAGCAAGTTGACTATGTTTGAAAGGAGTTGATAAATAGTGACAAAAGAATCCTCTAGCAAAAGAAAAGAATTTAGCTACTACAAGGAAAAAAAAATATTGAGTTTAGTGCACCAAAGGAATTAGCCTAGGTGAGTGTATATTCTGCTAATTATATTTTTTTATCGTATAGATTGAAGATCTAAAGGATCAAATCTCAAGCTCCAAATCAGTCCAAGGAAAAACTTCTTATTATATTATACACTATGTATATTAGTGTACATCCGTTAGAGAAATTTTGAGATCTAAAATGGACCTCCTAAGGAACATTATAAAATAATAGTGAAAATAATAAAATAAGATTGAATTACCTCTACTTTTCAAATATTATTTTCGACTTGTCTCCCCACAATTCTACTCAAGTTTTGAGTGAGATTACTTGTTGTATGCAAAAACTTAATTCTTCATCAAAGGAGTAGACATGTTGCATACTTTCGATGGACCCTTTACATGAAAGATGATAGATACATGAAGAAACGTTATTACAATCACATTTTTTCATGTATTTCTCATCTTTCATGTAGTAGGGTCCATCAAAAGTATGCAACATGGGTACTCCTTCGATGAGAAATCAAATTCTACAAACAATGGGTGATCCCACTCAAAATTTGAGTAAAAATGTGTGAAGTTGAAAATGCGAGTTAAAAAAGTAGCTTTTTCTTTATTTATTTATTTATCTTTCTTCGTTTTTCACTCCAAAAATAGTGAATTGTCCCCCACGGTTGACATCATCACCTTGAACTCTGTTGGTTCTTGTAAAGTTGATTTTGGTTGTACATTTTTGTTTTGAGGCCCATTTTTTACCTCAAAATTTCTCTATGAGGGTTTTTGAAGGGTCATGATCCCTAGTACGAGATCCTTAATGTTCTATTATTGATGGACTAATTGGAAACAAGATTTGGGCCAATATTCTTGTGTATTGTTATTGGTTTCACTATTTTTATATTTCCATTAAGCGAAGTCCTTTTGTGTTGGGATTATCTAGTGTGTTGTGTTCCTAGCTAAGGAATATACCAAACCCAAAGGCCATGAAAATTTCAACATGGTATCGAAGTTACCTCAAAGGGAATGTGTATTAGAGTATGTATAGGAAGAAACTTAAGAGGGAGATGTGAAACTGCTAGACATGGAGTTTAAGGCTTAACAAAGAAGGTGCCTTGGTATAAACGAGGTAGCTTCATGTGGATCAAAGGTTGATCATGAGATATTATGTTCATTGGTTTGTTGATTCGTACCTCCAATAATAGAGCCATGTGAATATGAGGTGCTTGTCTTAGGAGGATGCAGACTCATGCATAATTGAGCTATGGTGGTTAGAGTGGATTAGACCCAGTGTTTGACCATATCTTCGAACTAACTTTAAAAGGACATAATTTTAGTAGCATAACATTTTGGGAGGGGAAGCAAAGTGAGATAATAGGGGTTTTATAGGCAATGAGGGAGTCTAGCTTCATGTGGAGACTACAAAGTAATATTAGTATTGCAGTGGATGTGAAACCTTCAAGGTCAAGTGAGAGACTAGAGTTTTTATCCCATGAAAGGACAGTGACAAACCATGTGAGAACACTCATGGTGGTGCAAGGAAATATGTAACACATGTGAGGAAATTCATGCACCATGCAATGATAGTCATGCACCATGAAAGATAAAGCTAGGCCTAGAACAAGAAAAGATGTGGCACATGTGAGGGTAGTCATGGCCTTACAAGGGAAAGTCATAGCTCATGCAATGAAAATCATGAGTATGCAAGGAAATTCATGGAGCCAGATATTTCAAAGAGTGATGGAAATACCTTCCTTACTACGAGGGAGTGTTGAAATTTGGGTAGTTAGAAAGATATTTTGGAGAGGAGAAGACCCACTGGAAGTAAGCTAGTTGGGAAAATTAACCAAGTGGTTGGGGTTTTGGATTCAAAATTGTGGGTTTGGACTTAAGGCAACTAATTTATTATTCTTATAAATTATGAAAAGGTTGAGTTGGTAAAAACACAAAGGACTATGGGTTCCCTAAACAACCTAAAGGAAAGGTATAAATAAACATGTTATGGAGAGGAAAAATACACATATTGTGAAGGATAGGAAAATTACACACATTGTGAAGGATAAGAAATGTGGAGTGAAATATCCCTAGAGAGGGCCAAGTTTTGTTCATGGAGGTTTCTATCTACCCAAAAGAAGATGCAAGAGCATGTAATTAAGTCTTTCCAGGATTTCACACTGAATATATGCCAAGGAGTAAGTTGAGTTCCATCTATGGTAATTTGTAAATGGTTTTAGGTATGGAACCTTAACAGGGAACAAGTGATGGCAGTATGTGGTTTGTAGAATACGGTCAAGGCCTAGCTCCTTCAGAAGGGACATGTTTGAGGCCTAGCAAGGCTAATGATAGGTCTAGCTTATGGTTTCAAGGGTATCCACAGAGATATAAGGGCTACCTGTAGGGTGTTTTAGCCCTATAAGTAGGAAAAGGCAATGCACAAAGCTGGCTAAGTCTTGTACAAAAAATCAGGGATAGGAAAAATATAACTGGGGATGCAAGAAGGATGGATTAGAGGTTATGACATGTCATAGAAATATTGGACAAAAAGTTTGTGGAGATTTTGGAGAACTATAGGTTGGATAAGGTTTAGTAGTGGAGAAGTAAGATATAAGAGACATGGAAAGGCTTGATCTATGATGTTGGAGAAGAGGTTGGCAACTTTAGAATGTAATCTAAGGCTAGAAGAGGCCTAACATTGCTAGTTGAGGTATACCACACCCAGAAGAGGATGGTCGTGCGACACTAATTATAAGCCTAGGGTAGATAAAGGGCTACACACAAGTTTTTGTGGTAGATAAGGGTTGAAAAACATGGAAAAGAAGTCTTTTGGATGGGTAGAAAGTTGATTATGGTCAAAAGGAGTTGGCCAACAATGAAAAAAATCCATAGCTATAGAAAGAATTGGGCTACAACAAGGATAAAAATACTAATTTGAATGGGCGAAAGGGGTCAACACAGGTGAGTGTATATTATGTTTATTTCATTTTTTATTTGGTAGATTGAACATCTAATGGATAAAATCTCAATCACTAGATTGTTAAGAGGACAAATTGTGTATTTTAGTATATACCATGTATACTAGTCCATAGTAGGGTTTATAAAGGGCCATGATCCTTGGTACGAGAGCCCTAGTGTTTTCTTATTGATAGACTAATGGGAAATGAGATTTGGTCCAACATTCTTGTGTAATGTTATTGATTTCACTATTATTATATTGTTGTGGTGCAAAGTCTTTTATGTTTGGCTTCTCTCAGGTTTTTTATTCCTAGCTAGGGCACATACCAGGCCTAGAGGGCATGCAAATATCAACAAGGGTGTGGTTTCTATATCATTATGTGGATTCCTCTACTCTCCTTTGGGCAAATGATTTAATTTCCTTATAGAAATTAGTTCCTCAACGCAATATGAAATTTTCTTTAGGCATACTAGACTTCCACCTAATTGTAGGGTTGAAGTTGAGTCTTAGAGATGTGTGGAAAGAGAAAGATCTATAGACTAAATTCTTGAATGACAAGATGTGAGAATAGAGGATAGGATCCAATGAAAAAAGGATGGGATTGGATTGAGTGTGGTGATGGTCATGGATACAAATAAGTGGCCTTGACAACTTGGATAAAACGACACTGACGTCATGAAATCAATAATAGATAGGAACATATTTATATGGGAAGGAATATAGAGGGGGAAAGCCAAGGGGGCTGCATGCATGGGGAGGGTGAAATAATAGACTAGGTAGGGAAAACTAGAAAATAGAACTATAGGAATCCCAAGTGATAAAAAAACTTTGTAATAGGAAGGGAAATCATAAAAATATAGTAGAAATTTAAGAGAGGAGAAATGCTTAAAATGGAAACAACCAAATCATAGAGAGACGTTGTGCTTGCCACCCAATTTATAGCAAAACATGTGACTAGCCTGCAACAAATCCCAAAAAAATGACCCTACAACCATACTTAGTAATAATGGAGTGCCATAATAGATTAGAACTTGGGAATTCAGGCTTGAAGAGTGTCGAGATTGATTTACGTCCTAGTTATAGGTCCTCCATTCCTCGATATGATGTATTTTCATTATAGTTAAGGATGGGAACAATTCACATGGTCTCATTGTGAGCCCATATCCAATGTCTCAATCCCTTGGTAAGAATCCCACATTCTCCAAATTGAATCGATGATGTCACATTATATCGAGTTGTGTATCACTTACTGAATCCATCATCCTCCACATTTACACATAGTTAAAAACTTGGTGGAAGGTTGGCCACATCCCCTACTTTTATTCCTAGTGGGATGATATTTATTCCCTCCCCTACCTATCCCTGCTTGAACACCATATATGCGTAAAGAAGATATTTTTCTACTAGATTTGAGCAATTTTGTTTAAGATTAGCATAAGTAAAATCGATCCATGCTCCACTATATTATTGCTATTGATTTTTTATAACCTTTGTTTTGTAGGAGGTTACCAATTTTATTTCCTACTTGTCTGATATGTGAGGAGATAATGATAGTGATGTTTTACATTGTGCTTTCCATACTCTCTAAGCAATTTTACACTATCCAAATTTTTGAGATTCTACTAGGAGTTGATATGTAGATGAGTTGGGTGGTCATGGTAATTATCGAGTGTGAATCTCCTTCCAAAATGATCTTTGAATATATTAAAGTATGGGTGTACTCGAACATCATTTCTAGTTCTTTCAAATCCACTACATTATTTCAATAGAACTCCATGGAGCTATAGTAAATGAAGGTTTTGTTTCCTGAATTATCTTGGAAAATGCCTTCATAACCTACTATGACTGAGTTGTGTTTGGTTGCATCATTGAAATCTAGTTTCATGAAAGATAAAGGGGGAGAATAGATAGAGAGGCAGTTGGTAAAATGTTTGTGAATGACAATGGAAAGGGATAAAAGTGGATTTTATAATATCAAAGGCTTTGAAATGTTTGATTCCTAGCCCAACTCTTTCCAATCTAGGTCTAATCAAGGCTAAGAAGAAATTGATTCCTTAACATTAGTATTGATATTATACCAAAGATCCTCCATGTTCATGTAGTGATTATGAAATATTATAAAATTTAGTTTCTTCCCGAGGGCCTAAACTAGGAAAACTCATAATAAGATCCAAATCTTATTGATTATAGGGTTAGAGAAAGAAACCACCCTTCAGTGGTCAATGGTAAACTTGATGCTAAAGGAGTTATGATCTAAAAATAACATGATGCTTTCCATATGGGACCAAAAAGAAAGGGCAAAGTTACAACCATTGAATAGATGATCTTCATTTTCCTCTTTTGCTTTACAAAGGAATCAAATAGAGGGGCTAGAGAATAATAGTTTTACTAATTGTTCCCTAGTTAGATCTTTCTTATGCACTAAGATCCATAATAAGAGAAATATTTTGGGCCATAGATTTTGTTTTGTATCTTATTCAAGATTGAGTTTTTGTGTTTCCTTGAGGTATTTTCTTCTAAATCATAGGACTCTTTGATGGATAATTTTCCCCTTGAAGTGTCCCCCCAATGTAGCTTTTGTGGCTTAGGTGAGTAATGTATGGTCATCTTTTGTATGTCCTACCAAAAGGAATTTTAACTTGTGTGACGTGGCCTTATATACTAGTTAGCTCGGATAATTCGAGTTAGAGACTAGAAGTAGAGTTGTACATGTAGTGATTGCTAAAATTTAGTAATCTAGTTTAGTTATATTCAGTTTGACTCAATTAACTGAGTTCAAATAACTAGTTGAGTCAATTGAGTTGTAGAACTCTTGTTAACTCAATGATATCTTCATTAAACTAGTCAATCAGCTAAAAATAACCCAAACATGCATTGAATTTGAATTTCCTAGTGGAGGAAAAGGCACATTGTAATTGTAAATTATATACTAGTTGAGTGTATAGGCTAGGTTATTAAGAAAGTGAAACATTCCTTGGGAACTATGCAAGAAAATAGGAGAAAATTCCTACCTTTTAGGAGATAATTTCCTCCCAGATTGCACAAGGAAATAGGAGCAAGTTCAGGCCTTAAATTGGATAAGTTTTAGCCAAAGCAGGACAGTCAGCAGAAGAAAATTTTGCAGTGCAGGGTGTGCTTCAGATTCGAAGCAAGTTGTTGTAATACTTTCTCATTATCAAATAATTAATGAAAAGTAGTGCAAGGGTTTTTCCTAGTTAGGTTCCCATGTAAATTATTGTGTCCTTGTGGTGTTTTAGTGGTGGCACGTCATTTCATGTGTTTCTAAACTATGACTCCATTCAACAAAATAGTAAAGGAAATTTGTAATATATTGTTTCTAGTTCAAATACATCAGTAGTAGAAAATTTCAATTAATTTCTACATGGTATTAGAGCATAAATCACCTTAGAAACCACTCAATAGAGCTTCTCCTTCAGAGACTTCAATTTGCAGATTTAGCGAAGCAATTTTCTTCTGTGAGGGAAAATGTATTTCAGCGGATTCAGCTTAGGGTATGCCCTTGAGGGAACCTCAAATTTAATAGTTTGTAAGGATAGTATACAAGTAGTGCTCGATCATAATGGTGTGTTGGAATACAACAAGACTGAAATTCCACAACCAAGAAAATTCGATGCACAAGAACTTGCACAGTGGAAGAAGGATGTCAGAAAAACTATGAGGATCACCCTAGAGGGTGTGAGAGACCACATTGTCTTGAATTCACATGGAAAGGAGATTCCATTTGTTATGTGGAATACACTTGCTAAGTTATTCGAAAATAACAGTGATGCTAGGAAATTGGCGATGAGGGACAAGCTCATAAATATTTGCATGCAGAAAAATGAATACATTCCACACCACCTCTCCAGATTCACTCAGGTTTGAGATGAACATGGAGGATAAGGAGAAAATGTGCGCTCCTATAAGCTAGCAAGTCTATTTCTCCTAGGCCTTCCAAAATTCTAGCATAGCTAATAGGACTCTATAAATGGAAGGTACAAATTACTAAATTGGGAGAGGCACTGGTCCAATTTGTTGTAAGAATAAATTTAAAGGAAAACTAGAGATGGAGTAACAACCAAAGCTGCGGAGGAAGATATTTTTTCCTTGGTTTGAAAGGGAAATAAACATAAGGAAAATGAGGCCTGAATCAAACCAGAGACCAGTTAGAACAATGGAAACAAGGACTTGATTGAGACAAAATGTTTTCATTGCCATGAATTTGGGCACTATACAACAAAGTGTCTGCAGGAGAAGTCTAACAAGAATGCCTCAGGAGGAGAAGGAGGTGAATCACTTGCCTCAAAATTCAAACTAGACTTCACCCTGATTACGTGCATGATGAGCACTCTAATTAGGAGTGTGTGGTATCTAAAGTCATCTGCCTCTTTGTATATGATGGGATGCAAAGAATTCTTCAGTATCATAGAGGAGAAGGATCTCTAGATGCACATATAACTTGGGGAATTGGATTTTATAGTACCAAATGAATTGTTATTGTAACCTTTAAGAGGGATTCAAGCTCCCACCTTCATATGAAAGATGTTATATATGTACCTAGGATGAAGAAGAACTTGATTTTTGTAGTTGTATTGGAGGATTATGGCTATGATGTTTGTTCGAGACATGTACCTATTAGGAAGGTGAACCAGATTGGAGTTTGTGTGAAGAACCTATACAATCTAGAGGTGTAAGCTTGCACTACACTGAGTAGCAAGGAAAAAAGTGTAAAAAGTCGGGATGTTGGAGAACTATGGCACATGCACATGGGACACTTACACCATGGAGCCTTAAAGATCATGCAGTAGATTATCATCGATCTCCTGACATGTACCCTTGATTGGCATGATGTCTACAAGTGGTGCATATTGGGGAAATATGTCAAATCCACTTTCAAGGGCTAAGATACTAGAGCTGGAGAAATCTTGGAGCAAGTCCACTATGATGTATGTGGACCATTTTCTGCAAAATATACAAAAAAACATAGGTATTATGTGATTTTTTTATGACGTTTATAGAAAAAGTTGGATCTTCTTCATGTGGAAGATGGATGAAATTTTCTAAAAAATTGTTTAATTCAAAGCATTGGCTGAAAAGGAGCCTCTAGTGATAAATTGAAAACCCTGAGAAGTGACAACAGAGGAGAATTTGTTTCTAACACCTTCAAGGAATTTTGTGCAAAAAAGGGGATTAGAAGAGAAATGATAGAACCCCATAACCCACAACAAAACAGAGTGGTTGAAAGGAAGAAAAAAGTCATGATGGGAGAAACAAGAGTCATGATGCATGATCAAGGGTTACCATTACATCATAGGATCATGCAACACTATAGTTTATTTGCAGAACAAGAGACCGCATAGAATACTTGGCATAATCATACATGAAGACTCTTTCTTTGGGAGGTAGCCAAATGTATCTCATTTCTGAATTTTTGGAGCTGTTGTGTGTCATCATGTTTCCAAGGATAACATGAGTAAATTGAAGCCTACAACTAAGATTGGGGTCTTTGTAGAATACACAGAGACACCACATAACTATAAGGTGTATTTCCCTCAGTCAGGGTGACAATAATGAGGAGAGATGCTAAAGTTGATTAGCAGAATTATTTGAGATGCTCTCTGGAGAGGGAGCTAAGTATCCCACTGGAGGAGGAGCCTCATGTGGAGCTTCAAAAGGTTATGGAGCAGCCACATGTAGAGGAGTAGAGAGGAGGCCTAGTGGAGGCACCCACTCAACCAAAATATTCTAGAGAGGGGAGGAAGAGGATTAGAGAAGCTAATAGATTGGTGCATGATTCATGGGAGCATGTGGCACCTCTTACATATTAGTCTTGGTGTAGAAGTATGACTCCATCATGAAGAATGGTGTATGGGAGGTGGTGCTGAGGCCAAAAAAAAATTCAGTGGTTGCTTCCAGATGGATCTAGAAATTGAAGCATGCAACTTATGGGAGTATCGAGAATTATAAGGCCATATTTGTGGCCAAAGGATTTTTCCAGGAAGAGGGAGTGGACTATGAGAAAAAATTGCATGTGTGGCAAGATATTCCTCCATCAGAACTATTATAGCATTAGCTACGTAGATAGGGTGGACAATCCACCAAATGGATGTGAATGCCACATTTATTAATGTTGTAGGTGACGAAGAAACTTACATAGAGAAGGTAGAGGGATTTGAGACATATGGTAGGGAGACACGTGTGGAGACTCAGGAGATATTTTTCTCATCTTAAAATAGCACCCAAAGCATGGTACAGTCACATCGACACATATTTCAGTGCATCTAGCTTCACGAAGAGTGAAGAATATGCTATTTTTTATCACATTGTGATAGATGACAAGTTGCTTGTCTTGGTTTTGTATGTTTATGACTCAATACTTCCACGGGATGAGATTTGATCTTCTCTTGCAAGGAAGACCTCGTGAGAAAAATTGAGATGAAAGACATGGGCTTGATGCATTACTTCCTTGGGCTAGAATTATGGTAGGGTGATGGTGCGTTTTCTGTGAGTTAAGGGAAGTATGCCTCTAAAATACTTCAGATATTTCACATGGAGAGCTGCAAGGCTATGGACAGTGCTCTAACAAAAAACTAGAGGAAAGAGGAAGCCTCTTTAGGAGAGGTATTAGATGCTACCATCTAAAGGAAACTTGTGGGGTCCTAGATGTATCTGGTGAACACATGGCTCGACATATGATATTGTTGGTTTGAGGGGGCATGACCTAGGTTCGGATTTATTTAGCCAAACAAATACCTACACTATTGTCCCTTTCAGAATCATCCCATGGAGCGTGGGCTGAAGTCTCACCCGCAATAGTATGGGGGGATGCTAGAACCAAGTTTCCACACCTTTGAGATGTTTGTGGTGACAATTTAGTCCAATTTTGCTTATATTCAATCAGGTTACTTTCGCGCACTACTCTAAACTTCAATACCCTCATGATCTATTATAATCACCTTTCGTGAAGCCCTAACTAGGGGTTGAGATGCTTTTGTGCTACTATGGCAGCGAATTGCAGTGTTTCCCCAAACTACACCATGAATCTTACTTATCTTCTTACAAATGTCAGTCAACTTCGCATAAACATATATTCTATCTTGTATTCACTTAATGAACACATTCATACATATTTTCACATATTAAAAGTGCAATGTATATTCAATGTAACAGATGCATAAAATAGGATATAAATATGTAGAATGGATATGAAAATTATCTTTATCAATGATCCAACTTTTAAAGACTCTACTCTCCCTGTGCGCTCACTTGCAAGGGTCCACACACTCAGCTGCAGACTACTAGGCCTCTGTGCACTCAGTTGTAGAGCCTAGTCCTACTCTATGACCCGAAACTAGACTTTACACTTCAAATATGACTCAACTCTTCATCCTTAGTTCCCTCTCTTAACTACTTAGAGCCTCACTCTATTTATACAATCCCATGGTCTCCTGACCATGGGCAGATCTCTACAGTCGATATTACAATAACAAAATCGAGGGTGGACAACCCTATGACTCTTTTACAAGCTACACGCTCTATGCCCCCAAAATGTAGAGTCTTTACATTGAAGTTACAATTTTTGACCAAAATTTGGGCTCTAAGCCCCAAAACTTCCGTGGGGGATCCCGCACCCAACAGGCCCCCAACACAAACATCATGACTTACCCTCGAGTTACTCTGTTGGTGTGGATATTTTTGCATGAAGACCTCCCAATTTTGCCTGGATTGCTGCAAGATCGATAGCGCAATGAGCGGCTACCTGTTGTACCTCCTCGACGCATTGTTCAGAGATCATTTTAGTTGAACTTTTGCCTTGAACTTTTTCCTGTATTTCCTGTAGTTGTGCGAGATTTGCTTCAGTGGAGGCAGTAACGATGTATGCCTCATCAATCCACGATTGTGAGTACACCTTCAAAATGGCTTCCTTATGTCGAGTAACATCTACCTTTTCCTTGAGTGGTTTCGCCTGCTGCATCCTTGCGAGCCTATGTGTAAGGAAAACTGTCTGCATAGTCCCTTTTACTTTGTCGTATTTCTTTTGTAGCTCATGCACCTCTGTCTTTAAGAATTTTATGTTTGGGTCCTCCCACATAGCGGTGAGAACCTCAAATGACTACTTGAACAACTTTGTGTCATTTGTCACTTCACTGTTAACCTCCATTATGGCTATTGTAATTGTGTTGGCGTGTCGTTCCTTAACTTCTGGTGGAGTTGAAATTCATGCCTTCAATTACAGTTTGGCTATTTGAAGGTTCATTTCGAGCTATACCCTATCCATCTCTTCCTTTCCCTCATGCACCCCTGCTGCTAGTTTGCAGATACACACCTCCACTGGTTCCTCTGCTTGGATAGCCAACTCTGGGACCATCTAGAAGGCTTCCTCCACCACCTGTATGAGTATTTTGTTCTGTGACACTACCTCATCATGCTACATGCTCAATTGTTTGATGTTGATGTGTTGCTTTCTCATTACCTAGAGAGCATTACCCTCCCTAGCTCGCAGTTTTGTGGTAACTCCATCTTGCTAAACATAGAGTGTCTCTCGAGGGAGCGCAAAAATATTTATTTCGATTCCCTTTAGGCCACTAACCATAGGCCTATCAGCCTCATTTTATGTAACTAGTGCTCCTTCTGGTAGCATTATTGTGCTAGTCATCCGAGCGTGCAGCATCTCCTTGGCCGCGGCCATGCCTAGTGTAAGAATGGTTGACATAGTGCCAACCTATAAAGCGTGCACCTACAACTCCTATATCTACGCTTAGAGAGCCCCCAACATCATCTAGTGTTCCTCCATGAACTGCTCGAGGGTCTCTATGGTCACGCCCCTCACCATATCCCCAATGTCATATAGATCCCTCTTAGTGAGGGTGATTAGGTCGAAATAAGTCTTTGAAGCCTTCGACTTCTTCCACGACCCTACCTTCTCTCTTGGGTGTCGTCATTTCAGTTGGGTGGACATTGTCTATGAGCTTTCGCCACCTTGCTCTATCTTTGTCTTCTGTTCAGGTGAAGGCGAATTTTCTCCCTCGTGCTCTTCCTTAGCTGCCTTCTGCTGTTCTTCTGCTAGTTTCACAACATTGCGTGCCGCCTGGGCCTTAGCTACTGCTACTTCATCCCTGTGTTTTTCAGCCAACTACACCATTCACAGTTTCACCTCATCCTTTTTCTGTTGTGTGGTAGACTTTTTTGCTTCCATCGCAGAGCTAGTTGGAGCATGCCACTCTGGTGGCCACGACTCAAGGACTGCAAAGATGACGTCATCTATCACCAGGTAGGGTAGCTTCATCTATTTCTTCATGGGTTCCTTCTACACCATGATGTAAACATGATGGAAATATTCCTTGAACTCTATGAAGCATTGCAGACTGTTGTAGATGGTGGGCACTAACACTGGCTTGCGATTAATCCTCATTCTGATGTTCATCTCCATGAACACTAAGAATATTTTACTATCCCTTATCCTTTGCGCATCTTGCGTTTCCCACAGGGAAGCGTACTTCGCTGCCTTTGGAAGGTCTTGCGCGATCGCCACAAATTGGTTGTCTTCAGGCACTTCCCATGCCACCAATACTATGGACAAAAAAAGTCGGGCATAGTGAAAAGTCTTCCCCTGCACCTGTGCCTCATGGCAGTTCTCAAGGAACTCTTCGCATAAGTATTTTGCCCAGTTGAACTGAAACCCTTCTCTGCATTGTGTTGCAAGTGCAACCACCAGCGTGGGCACCTCATCCGCATGACACTTCCGCATAACCTTCCCTACCAATATCTACATTGCAACTTTGACCCCAAGTTTATTGATGCTGGAAATGGCGTACCCTCTATTCTTCTTCTCTAGCTTGAAATCTTCTTCATGGCCTCTGCGATGACCAAATCATCACTCTTACCCTCTGAGATGTTTGCTGGGTCCTCCCCTTTGCAAGGGAGCTAGGTAATTCTATGAATCAAGTAGTATGTGATTGGGATGGGCTCCTCCAGTGACAACCACCCATCATGCACCAAGAAGAGCAGCTACCTGATGATACAAATGGTCACTAGGGCTCAATGGTAATGAGACACCCAGAGTAGGTTTAACAATACTTCCTTTCCTACACCTCTCAGCCACTTATGTGGCTCCAACTCTATGAATCCAGTTTACGTGTCTTTATTTGGGAGATTAGCTATGCGGTTGCTAAATGTGGGAACTTCTCGTGGTCCGTGAGATCCGAGTCTTCAAATTTTAGTACAGGCACTCACCCCAGGTACGCTCCTTCAAAAATGATGTCATCTGGGAGTAACGAAGTTTGCAGAGAGCTCTTTCTCTCATCTAGATCTTTGGGCACCCTTGCTTTACCCTTCCGCGGAGGAACATATGCGAGAAGCCTGGTAAGAGGGTCCGCACCCTGCGTGTCAACCTCCATTTCTACATCCTTCTCATCCTCTACTAGGATTTCTTCAACTTCTTTCTCCTCATCGGCCTCCAAATTAATAACCTTCCCCTTTTCTTCCATGGTAAGTTTATTCCTTAATGGATTCCTAGGGGATACACGCACTGGTACCATAGCCTAGTTTTCTTTCATGTGTCTCAGCATGTATGGCAATTTAGGGATTTCTGCGACTATCCCAACACTTTCTGGGACTTCTACTTGTGCAGCTTCCTCAACAGTCATTAATATGGTATCCATGGCTTCCTCAGGTGCTGCCATAGTGTTATTCCATAGTTCTCTTAACGAATCAGGTAATTTCTCAAACAAATAATTTTCCTCCACAAGATCGAATAGATCTAGGTTCATGATTCTCTGTGCCTGCAATACCTTAGTCTTCAAATTGCCAAGTTCTGTTTGCTAGATAGCCCTTTGTAATTTATAGTGCTTTTTGAATTTAAATTCAACCATTCCCCCCACAATCGGTCCATTAATGCTCGATTGGTGATAGATTTTCAAGAATCTAGCCCATAAAGTTCACCTTAAATGCCTGCTGACTGCTCCATTTGCTCTCAAACCAAGCATCCCATCAAGAATAGTGATTCTTAAAAGTCACTTTCCAGCTGACCCACGTGGCAGCATAGCTACGCTCGTGCTGTCGTGAACCCTGTGACACTTCACTACTATGCGCAGTCCTGACATCATGCAGCTCTCAAGCAGAGTAGTTTATAGTTTGTGCCTCCTTTCAGCTACCTAGAGCGCTAAGACTATGTTCCTCTCAACTAGTCAGATAGTCGGGCCCCTATGTTCACCTTCAATCGATTGCCATTGACTTTTCCTAGGAAGAGTTCTCCATTTAACTTTACCAACTACACTGCACCACCATCTGTGATCTCCTTAATAACATATGGTCCCAGCCAATTCATTCTGAACTTCCCTAGGAATTGATTAAACTTACTATCATACAACAACACCAAATATCATGCCAAGCATTTTTGCGCTACTTTTGGACCTACTGGTGAAATCTGGAAAAAAATTGTTCTTCTTCGAGGTCATCCAACTTCTTGAGCCTCTCCTCCAGGGCTCCATAGTCCTTCATACCTCCAAGCACTGCTATGTGCAGACTAGGAATAATGTATTCCATAGGAATTACAACTTCCACTCCAAAGACAAGCCTAAAAGGTTTTTATCCAGTCAGTTTCTTGCATGTCGTCCTATAAGCCCATAATAGTGTGGGTACGTGTAGTTCCCAATCAATTCACTTCGCATTGCATACCTTGGTCAGTGCAGTCTCCAGTACTTTTTTAAATGTTGCTATTGTCCCATTAGCCTGTGGGTGATATGGTGTGCTTTTCTGATGATACACCTGGAACTCTTCCGTCAACGTGTTGATCATCTTGTTTAGGAAATGTGTACCACGATCGCTCATCAAGATCTTCAGACATCTGAATCATGTCAGTACCTATTCAAACATAAACTTCACGTCCATCATGGCCATGGAATCTTTTACTAGTTGCGCTTTTGCCCAGTGAGTCAGGTACTCCATCGCAATGATAATATATCTCGCACCTATCCTTCCTCGAGGTTTGATAGGTCCTACAAAGTTGATTGCCCACTTTTCAAAGGGTTGCAACATCATTTGCGGATTCTAAGGGATCTCGTCCCTCCATGATGGTTTACCTATTCATTGTCATACATCATAGGACTTGCAATGTGCTTTTAAATCTTGATGAAGGGTTGGCGACCACAACCATACACGGAGAATCTTCTGCGTGGTTTCTCTCCCTACATAATGTCCTCCTGCAGCACGCCCATGAGTGTCTATGAGGATATTGCTTCATTCAAACTCAGGTACATACCTTCGCAGTATCTCATCATTCCCCATCTTAGAGAGATGCCCCGCAATGATAGAGAAATCTATTGTGCGCACCACTAGTTCCTTCTTCTGCTGGATAGAGTACCCTTCTAGCATAGATCCAATTGTTAAAAAGTGAATTATATCTTCAAAATCTCCATCTGCTACATACACAATAAAAATATGCACGTCGGGTAGTCCTTCCTCAAAACTATTAGGTTCCTCCCCTGTCTCAATGCATGACAAGTGATCTGGTCCCGCATTCAATTGTCCTGGCTTCACGGAAAATTCAAAATCATATTCTTGGAACAGTAAAAGCCACCTGCATATTTGGCCCCCCAACATAGGCTTATTGACCAAGTACTTCAGTGTGGAATGATTTGTATACATCTTAGAGTGACCTCCTAGCAAGTAGTGTCAATACTTCTAGAGCACATATACCATAGCCAGTGCCTCGCATTCAGTGGTGGAATAGTTATTTTATTCTTTGGATAATCTGCGACTTACGAATGCAATAGGGTGATCCAATCCTTCTCCTCCATCCTATGTTCGTATTTCCACCAGCACTATACTCGACACGTCAACATGGACATGAAACTCTTTCTTCTAGTTCGAGAAGACCAGAATCAATGCAGTAACCATATTTTCATTCAATACATCCAGGGTTTTAATACAGTCATCGTTCCAGTAGAACATGACATCCTTTTTCAACAGCTTTTCCATCTGTGTAGTGATTTGGGCATAGCCTTTGATGAACTTCCTGTAGCACCTCGTATGTCCTAGAGTAGCGCGCAACTCTTTCGCACTTTGCGGTGCTTCCAAATTCAGAATCACTGCGATCTTTGCGGGGTCCACCATTAGCCCCTATTGACAAACCACATGCCCCAATAGGTTCCCAAAAGGAACGAGGAACCTACACTTCTTGAGGTTGAGTGCGATTTGGTATCTTTAGCATGTATCTAGCATCAAGCGCAAGTTTGCTACATGGTAGCTAACCAGCCCAAATATAGTCCAGTCATAAAAATGGACCTCCAAGAACTTATGAATATATTCCCTGAATTTTGCAACAACCACACGTGAAGAGATAGCAGGGGGATTATTCAATCTAAGTGGCATGACAGTATATTGGAAGCAGCTCCACTTAGTCATGAAGTTTGTCTTGCTCCTATCCTCTAGCACGATTTTGATTTGGTGGTACCCTGAGAACCCATTAGTGAAAGAATATGCTTCATGACCACCTACATTGTCCAACACCTCATTTGTGAACAGATTTGGGAAGGGATCATGTACACACGCATCATTCAATTTT
Organism: Pinus taeda; assembly: GCA_000404065.3. NCBI lineage: Eukaryota > Viridiplantae > Streptophyta > Pinopsida > Pinales > Pinaceae > Pinus > Pinus taeda. The sequence goes on from APFE030604108.1 coordinate 238,629, forward strand.
CTGAGATCCATGCATATTCTTATTTTTTCCTTTTACTTCTTCTCTTGTACCACCATCGGGCTTACCCAATAGGATTCCTCCACAGGCTCAATGATGCCTGTTGTGAACATCTTCTCTAGTTCTACGCAGACCTTCTCCTTATATTTCGGATTTAAGCGATACAACCTCTTCTTAACTGGATTCGTGTTGGGTTTTAATGTGATCTTCATTACACCTAAATATCCGAGTATTCCCTTCAAATCCGTAAACTTGGTCAGGAATAAGTCCTTATATTCACTAAGTAATTCAGTGACCTTATCCACTCTCACACCCTCCCAATAGTCTCCAATCTTCACGAATTTAGGTTCTTCCTTCGTACCAATGTATAATTTCTCAGTCTTCACCAGCGTGGTTATGTCAAGGTTTTCAATCTATGGTCCTTGAACCTCACGGTGGCCTTCCATCTCTGGAATGTTAATTTTCTGTGGAACTTCGTCTTCCTCTTCAATAACTACATTATAACATTCCAGCACTCAACTCAGCTGAGTGGCCTATTCAGGCTAAATCAATTCTACTGGCTCTTGTGGTATCCTAAAGATGGTTGCATTTACCTCTTGTAGCACTTCATCAATATTGTCCCACCCATCCTTAAAACTAAAGGTCATCACAAACCCTTCGCGGAGAACATCCCATTCACCTGTCCCATGGTGGAGCTCTACTTATATATACTAGTTCATTGGTATAACATCCAGGGTATGATAAACGAGGTGCACCCACTCAGTTTGTGGCTATTCTCTATAGGCATATGTCCACTTGGCCAAATGCATGCACTGATCATCCTGCTCATTATACTCAGCTAGCAGTGGCACCCTAGGCTTCCCAAATCTTGTCCTCATCATTCCCCTACACTTGCACCATTCTTAAAAGCTCTCTTTGTGCATACCCCTCCACCTCGTGGGTGTCACGTGCAATACCTAGTCCAAGGCCTGGAAGCGTTGCTTTTCTGGCACCTCCCTTTCAAATTTATTCAAGAAGTTATCTACCTCACTTAGACCATCATAAGTAGGTAGGTCTCTTACCTCTATCGATATGTAGCATAATGACCTTGTCATCATATTAAAATTCAATGTAGTTACCTCATGTAACCAATTCTGCCATTGCTTCGCTCCTCATCTAAATCTGAAGTACAGGAGCTTTCGCGTTCCCTTGCAATCTGCCTATCCGCAGTGGGATTCACCCAGTCCTGGTTTCATGTTGTTATCTTACATATGAAGTCCAAATCATCATCACTTTCGTAGTCATGCACCAACTCCATATAGCGTGATCCTTCAGTAGGATCCAGTGGTATAATTACGCGTAGTGACTTCTTTTCAAAAATCGTTTTTCATTTTTTGAGATTAATCACCCCATTCATGTCAGTGGACCAATCAATTCTTAAGAGTGTAGGGTAGGGATTGCTGTCATCGATAGTCTCTATAACTTCAAAGTATACCAGTGTTCTCACTCCCTCAATATCCATGGTTATTCCCTGCAATCACCCCATGGGTATTATTTTATACTGGTTTGCCACTCATAGCTGAATTGGAGACCACTGTAGCATAGGTCACCCCATTCACTCCCATGTTTGTTTTTGCGGAACATTCGAATCTGATCCTAAATCTAGGATGACTTGATCCATCTCATATTCTCTGATCTACACAGTCAGTCTCATTTCCCTTCCTGTTCTTGTCTTATGTTTTTCGATATTCCTGAATACACACGGTCCCAGTGCATCTGTTAATGAGTTCCTGTAACCCTTTTACCACCTTCCTATCATGCAGCAGCTTCATACATGTTTCCAGGAACATTGTGAGCATAAATGGGTCCATCTCTAGCTCCGGTTTATCTTTTCTTTTGGAAGTGGAGGAATCAACGAAGCTCTTCTTGGCTTCCATGAAGGTTTCCTGAGTGTGCTCCAAATCAAACTCTACTTCCTTCACCAGAGCTTTTTGAACCAAGTAATATCTTCTAGTTGTTTTCCTTTGTCATCTCCTATCGTGATTCCACTTCGGAGCACAATTTTTACATTCGGATCTTCCTTGCGCAGCTCATACCTCGTCATATGTAGGTTCTGAGTCGATGGAGGTGGTAGCACTCCTTTATTGCGTATCCTAGCTATCAGTGCAGGACAATCTTCTATCTCATGATCAAACAAGTTGAAATACAAAAATGATGGGCACATTGGATTGGTGCAATCATAGGTATAATGTCTTGGCCCTCCGTAATTGTATAATATCAACTATCCCTAATATCTTCTAGGTCCTCCTCCACCTCGGCCTCATCCGTACCCCTAAAATCCTATTCGTGCCATTCCTGCATTTTGGTCAAGGGGCCACATTTTGACTTGAACTCTATAGGTAGACGTTCTATCCATAATTAACTCATAGCTTCTACAAGTGCACTCATCATGTCCCACTAACCAACAAGAGTTGTAGAACAACTATTGTGTATTTTAAGTATACTTCTATAACAAGTGACAAAAGTTTGTGGCATATTTTCTTGCTATTTGGCAAATAGTGCACCACAAAGAAGGTGCCACGCTAGGTCGTGCTTTCACTTCTGGTCTTAAGGGCATTGGTCATCCTCTTGCAAGGTCATTTGCGAAAACTGGGTAGTGGTCCTTGTCATGATGCTGACCCTTGCATTTTATGCACCATACCTCTTTGCACACTTCTAGTCGAGTTGTCCTATCCTATTTCAGACTTCACATATTGAGGCATAAATTGTTTAGCTGTGTGTGGATCTCTAAAACTCCTAAGTTGGGATCCTACATCGGGGTCTCATGTAGCCTCATAGAAATCTCTAAAGCCTCCACCTGAGTTGTTATCTTCTACTATGATAGCGCACTTCTTAAATGTGGCATTAGTGAAGCTACAAACCATTCACGATGTTGGCCATCCATTAGATTCATATTAGCTTCATGAATCATACATTTCAGCCTCTCATCTAGCTGCCAAGGAGTCTCACCTAGTAGCATTGTGATATCTTTGAATCCAATGATCGACTGTGCTTTATACTTTGGCTTGCTAAATTATCTGTTTAGTGCTTCTTGGATATCCATGATTCCCGCATTTGGATTATAATTGGAGTGATTAATATACCAGGCTAGCATGTGGTCCTGCAGGGCACTAACTAGTGTCACATTCTTTATATTATTATCTGTAACACCTTGCGCTTCGCATATAGCCCTTACCATGAACCAGTTTTGGTCCAAGTCTTCGTTTCCCAAACCTTTGAACACAAGCAACTTCACTGTGCTTGCCATATTGAATCCTAGTGGTCATGGAGGTGGTATGGGTGAATATGGGTGAAGGTGGAGATGGTATTCACGGAAACCTTTTCCTTATCATATGGATCGCACTTCGCGGTGAGACCTTCCCGAGCTCTTCCTCATCCACTCGTAGAGATGAAATCAAGGGCCTAGTTTCTGGTCCCTTACTTCGTTCACCCCTATAATATTTTCCACTTTGCGTAGCCCTGAACATCAAGGTAACTGCATAACTCTCTTTTTGCACAATAGCATTTTAATCCAAGTATTCAATTACTTTACGTACTTACCTCGTGGTCCTTTCAGAAAGCATTGCTCTGTCTCGCTATAGCTAACTGAGGTGCCAACCATGAACTCAGTAATGAAAACTCTTATAATATGATCAAGCCAATGATCAACAATGAACACAATATTATCCTTTGATTCTTCCAACCTTTGCACTAACTCTAGGGTCCACACAATAGGACTATCAAGTTTCCACCTCCCTTGGCTATCTGCTAGCTTCATGATCCAGTTGTATAGCTTAGTAGGGAATTATGTGAAGAATATTTCGTGAATCTTCGTGTATAGTTAGAAGTCTAACCACTCTTCTTTTGACAGTCGTAGGTTCCTATTCTTCTGCGCTACGAACTTGTGAATTCTTCTGTCCAACCAGCCTTCATTTTCCTTCTTAGTTGGATTCCAATGATATGACATCAAACATATTTATGTACATTCTGGTCTTGGCAATAGAACCGTTACAGACCTTACTCTCCCTACGCACTCAGTTGCAGGAGTCCACACACTCATCTACGGACTACTAGGCCTCTACGCACTCAGCTGCAGAGCCTACTCCTACTCTACGACCCAAAACTAGACTTTACACTTTAGATATGACTCAACTCTTCATCCTTAGTTCCCTATCTTAACTACTTAGAGCCTCACTCTACTTACAACCAACATTACAATAACAAAATCGAGTGCAAAAAACCCTATGACTCTTTTACAAGCTACGCGCTCTGTGCCCCCAAAATGTGGATTCTTTACATTGAAGTTACAATTTTTGACCAAAATCTGCGCTATAAGCCCTAAAACTTCCCTTGGGGGATTGCACGCAACACCTTTATAGTTAATTATTTGATTCAAGCCATGGTGAAGCCTACCAAGTTGTATTGGAAGGTTGAAAATCGTGTGTTGAAGTACCTCAGAGGCACAAGTGAGGATGGGTTATCATACAATAGGATAAAGGGAGTGAAGCTCCAAGAATTCACTAATGCAGATTTGGCAGAGAGTCCGTAATACATGAAAAGTACTTCAAGTGTTATCCTTAGTGTTGGGTCTACATCTATTTCCTCATATAGCAGGAAATAGAGGTCTATGGCACTCAAATCAGTAGAGGTTGAATACATGGTTGTAAATCAAACAACATGTGAGGCCATATGGATGAGTAAAATGTTGGTGGGCATTTTCAATCAATATATGGATCTGACGGTGATTTATTGTTATAATTGGAGTTGTATTAAACTATTTAAGAGTCTAATCTTTCATGATAGGTGCAAGCACATTGATATCAAGTACCATCACTTGTAGATCATGTGCAGAGGAGGATTATGATGCTACAGTACATTCCAACTGAGGAGCAAGATGTAGATATCTTGACAAAGGAATTATCAAGAGGAAAAATTGAATTCCACAGGTGCACGATAGGGATGGTGCAAAATCCCTTTTTTTCTAAGAGGGAGTGTTAGAAATGTAGCAAGAAAGGCTAAACTTGAGCTGTTCCTTAGTCAAATTTAGTAATTTGATTTTCCACCTCAACATGATGACTTAGATGGCAGTTAAATTGTGTGACATGTCCTTGACTACTAGTTAGCTAAGTAAATTTGAGTTAGAGGCTAGAAGTAGATTTGTGCATGTAGTGATTGCTAAAATTTAAAAATATTTTTTAGTTTTTCAATTTGAATTAGTTAACTGAGCTCAAGTAACTAATTGAGTCAAGTGAAGGTCAATTGAGTAGTAGAGCTCTTCTTAACTCAGAGAAATCTTAGTTAAACTAATCAATCAACTAAAAATATCCTAGAAATGCATGTAGTTCAAATTTTATAGCTAGAGTGGAGGAAAGGACACATTGTAATTTTCAATTGTATACTAGTTGAGTGTACAGGTTTGGCTATTAAGCAAGTGAATAATTCCTTGGGAATTATGCAAGAAAATAAGGAAAAATTCCTAATTTTTAGTAGTTAATTTCCTGTAGGATTGTGCACAAAAATAGGAGAAATTTGGGGCGTTGAGTTGGATAAGTTATGGATAGAGAAGGACATTCAACAAGAGAATAAGTTTACAGTGTTGTGTATGCTTCATATTTGAAGCAAGTCATTGTAATAGTTTCTCATTCTCATCTGATTAATGAAAAATAACAGCAAGGTTTTTCCTAGTTGGGTTCCCCTGTAAATCATTGTGTCCTTGTGGTGTTTTAAGGGAAAAATGCCATTGCATGTGTTTCTAAATTTTGATTTCCATTCCACAGAAAGATAGAGGAAATTTGTAATCATTTTTTTTTTTTTTAGTTTGAATAGTAGTAGAAAATTTCCATTAATTTATACAAAAAGAGAAATATTTTGGGCAATGGATTTTGTTTCCATATCTTATTCAAGAATGAGTCTTTGGGTTTCCCTCAGGTATTTTATTCTAGATGATAGGCCCAATGAGGCTTTTCTGGCTTAGGTGAGTAATATATGGTCCTATCTTTTAGGTCTTAGCAAAAAGAATTCTAGTTTTTTTCTTTGGGATGGGAGGTCCAATGATTAGGTGGAATCCAGTATCACCAATGTAGGTTGGGTTGATTGTGGTCCAAATATTTCGCAACGATAAATTGATTGGTTGATTGAATTTGATGTTGGAGATTATCCAAGTACTGATGATTGGAGAACTTATGGGATTGCTACAAAAATCCTCTAAAAAAAGTGTTGTCTCACCATTTTGAACTTCCTACAAATAATGTTGTTTGATAAGATGCATACCTTTTTCTACTAGCTTCCATATAGAGGAGCCAACTAATCAGAGACTGGACCTTATTAGAAGGTGATTGGGAATATTTCTACCATATTTGTGGTTCCATAATTATTTCTATATTGCATTCCCTCATGTGCATTTCCAACTTATCTTAGCACCTAGCATTGTGCTTAGGATGGTAGGGTCTCTTTATTCCAATTTTCCATAGAGTCCTGGAAAACATAACTTTTCCAAATCCATCTAGGCTAACCTGCATTGGTTTCCTATCCCCATAATAAAAGGTTCTTTGTTTGTTTTAGATAGTTGAGAGAATGGCTAATGGAGCCATTAAATCTTAGAAAAGGTATAAATAAAGCACCTTAATGACTAAGTTGAGGAGCATTAAAACTTACTAACTTTAGCTATATGAAAGTCGAACTTGCCACATTCGCTTTGATTTTAATGATTCGTTTCTCCCAAGCTCTATGTTTGAGAGAATTGTTTGTTTGAAATATTTTTTCATTGATGGAAATGACAAAGAAGATGATGGCAAAGGTAGAGATTGTTGCAAGAAGAATGGTCAAGGAACAAGTTTATCTCAATTATGGAAAAGGAAAAGATTGGTAAAGGAACAAAGACTTTGTAGCCATTTTTAGTATCATATATCATCTCAAGTGCACTTAGAAACTACTTAGATGGATAGATATGTTATAGAGATTTCCAAAGATATGTGGAAGCCAAGAAAAGGCCTCATGGATAAAAAATTATTGCATATGAAAGCTTAAGACTTAAATAGGTAAAAAGATTCAAACAGGTCAAGGTTCCAAGTAGGGCCATTAAGCTCGTCAAAAGTTGGGATATTTCAAAAACACATAATAAAGGGAATGGGCCAACCATGCGACCTTCGACCTAGAACTATTCAAACCTTTGCCAAGTCAGGTCATTAAAGCTAGTCGAAGTCCGAGAGTAAGTGTAGGAGCACACAAAGAAATAAACCGACTCCTAACCCCCAAATCTCGAACATGTGGGACCCTCTACAACATGACAAATGGTTCATTGTGATTGACCTAAGGTTGTGATGTGGAAGCACAAGTGGAGCCATAATGGTACATGCTAAATGGAATTCAAAGGTTTGGAATGATCTCAACATGATGTAAGCACAGGGGATGTGGCAGTATCGACTAAGGACATGTGGCATGATCATTAGACGTTTTGGATTCCAAGTGGGCCAAATTTAGGTGACACGTGGCACCACTTAAGAGCTTCATGTGGCAAGGATGATTTCAGCAAGATGATGTGCTTGATAGTCAAGCCAGAGGTCGTGTTCGGGGGATTTTTCCTATGTATTTGTTTTTTGGTGAAAATATGAAAAATTATGACTAGGTCTTGATTTTGAGCCAATAAGGTATCTGTGCCAATCTAAGGAAAATATAAGAACATAATAGTTTAAGCAAGTCAGCCTTTGACATCTGGCCTTGCAAACAACATTCAAAGCTATGCCAGGGAATTTTGGGTTAATCGAGTCTTTTTGCAGTCAGTGGAGAATGAAATGTGTAAAACCCTAACCTTGTTCAACCCCCAACCTCATTAGGACATTTTTAGAACTCTAAGTCATATGGATGAAGGCGTTAACATGTAAGCATTCTAATGGTCAACATAATTTTTAGTGGAATGTGCCTTATCTAGTAGTTTTCTAATGTTCATGAACAATTTAGCCATAGCTAAGTGGTAGTTGGTCGAATTGGAAGAAAATACTATTTAAAATGGTGGTATATTTAGCATTTTTTCTAAATCTGGCAGTGCACCAAATTTAGAAAAGATCTACTAAAACCTATAAAATTCTAGAATTGCAAATTTGGACAGTTTGACTGATCCAGATTTACACATGAACACAAAAAATTATATATATATAACCATAAATATAGCGATGCAATAGAAATAACACTCCATTTCATTAATATCAAATATTGAAATATGATTACAAACAGAATGGAAATAAGACTAGCTTGGGCGATGGTAGCTTATCTTTAAGAAGAGATGTGGTGGCTACTTACCTTTGAACTAAGTTACAATGAGGATCAATGACCTTTTTATTATTGAACAATAAGAGAAAGCTCTAACCCGAGGAGATCAAACACCAAGAGTTTATGGGTCCTCTTGGGGTTAGTTGGGAAGCCAACTTCCCAGGGTGATAACTTGGTCATATTATCTTCGTTTGAGGTAATTGATACCTTGTTGGAAAGATCTCTCTGTGGACTATAGTGGATAATGTGATTTTCTTTAAGATCACTAGCTACATTTTTCCAAAAACAAATCGTTTAGGGCCTCAAAACGGGTTTGGAAGTTGAGGACCCAAAAAAATACCAAAAATAGTAACTTGTGCTACAATTAACGAAACTGAAAAAAATTGGAACAACAATGGTGAGGGTCCAAGTGGAATAGGTAGGTGGCCACCAGTATTCACCTAGATTAGTCCTGCCCCCTTAGGAAGTAATGGTCTCCATTGACTTGAGTTCCTCGATGAGATGAGGAAACTTTTGCTGAGCTTGGTACCTCATGAGCCATTTTCCTTGGTGCAGGAGTTTGTCGGATTTGACAACTTGATATAGCTGGATCTTCTACTAGAAAGTGTTCTTGATCTATGTGTCCATGATCCGAACAGTTGCATCTTGCTCCATGCAGTCTGGATTTAGATATGTTGATGTGAGCTATTATGCAATGTTGGATGTGTCCAGTAATGGTGGAAAGTATGGCCAAAGGCCATCCACATTGAACATTGGGTGTAGGCCAAGGAATGGGGGAATTTTGAGTTCAAAATCATTATCTCACATAGCCTTGGCATAATTTATGGCCCATATCAAAGTGGGTGAATCTTGCAGAAAGGGCCCAATAAGGCACTCCTTCTGCAAATGTAGCCAAACATTGTCACCCACCTTGAACTTGCGTGGCACCCAATGTTGATCATGTCATTGCTTGTACTTAGAATTGGCTTTGTCCAATATGTCATGGACTTGTTGGTGGATGTGTTGAATGTGCACAATGAATCTATTTTCCTTGTCAGCTTCAGACTAGAGATGAGCTGAATCTTCCTGAGTCGCTGCAAATGGTATGGCCATATCAATGGGATATAGTGGATGGAAGCCCAAGCCCACCTGAAAAGAGTTGTGGCCATTCGATTTGTGGAGAGCCTGGTCATAGTTGTGGTGGACATAGGGGAGGCTCTCATCCCATATGTGTGAATGCTTTGAGTTTTACATTTTCAGAATGTGTATGATCATCCTGTTGACGACCTCTATCTCTCCATCAGTTTGGGGATGGATATTTGTAGACTTAGTGAGCTTGGTGTCTAGCATCAACCAGAGATTGGACCAAAATGTATTAAGGAACCTACTTTATCGATTTGAGATGATAGACTGTGGGATCCTACACTTTCAAAGAAGAGTTTAATAGTGGCTTCTGCTATGATATTCTTCTTGCAGACCGCCATAATAGCCATCTTCAATAATTTGTCAACAACCACAAAAATACAGTCATTGCCATGCTTAGTATAAGGAAGGCCCAACATGTAATCCATGGAGATGTATTCCCAAGGTCGAGTAGGGGTATACAACAAAGTATAGAGGCCTCACTTCTTGATGGTTGGTTTGAAAATGCTTCAAGGAGTGCAGGATCTGATGAATTTTGTTTTCTTGTTGGGGCTTGACCTAGGTTTATAGTTAATTAGCCAAACAAATCCCTATACTACTGGTCCTTTCGGAAACAGTTCATGAAGCGTGGATTTAGGTCTCACCTGAAGTAGTATGGGGTGGTGCTGGAACTAGGTTTCTGTACCCTTGAGATGTCTAAGGATTTGATTCGTTCCAACTGCTCATCCCTACACGTAGGTTGCTTTACATACTTCCCTGGCCTTCTCCCCCAGATATACTTTCCTTCATGCAGCCCTAGGGGTTGTGGGGCTTCCACACTATTTCGCTAACTCTCACCTAAGATCTTACCTATCTTCCTCCACCAGCTAATTATATTTGCATAAATAGAAGCCTTGTGTTATATTTATTTATACAACACACACATATAAGTTTGCATAGAAAATAAATAGTACACTTGCAATTCATACCCAATAATACATTAAACAAGAAAAGATACAAATAAATATAGTAAACTTCTCTTTATTAATTCTTCCAGCGCTTATAGACTTGACTTGCTCTACGCACTCAGCTGCAGGGGTCCATGTACTCAGCTGTGGACTACTAGGCCTCTATGCACTCAGTTGAAGACCCTTCTCCTACTCTACGACGCAAAGACACACTTTACACTTCGACTCAATCTCTTAGCCCTCCTCATGCTTCTTTTCTTTCTGCCAGCTATATGCTATCTTCTACACTTAGAGCCTTGCTCTATTTATATAATCCCATGGTCCGCTGACCATGGGTAGGTCTATCAAGCTGACAGTATATTACAAAAACAAGGGATGACAACCCTGTGACTATATTATGACTTCGAACTCCGCACCCACAATTCGTGGAGCTTTTACAAAGGACTTGGTCAAAACATGGGCTTTAAGCCCCAAAACATGCCTTGGGGGCATTCCGTGTCTAACAACCTGCCAACACAAACATCGTGACTCGCTCTCAAGTAACTCTGTTGGTGCATAGATCTTCACGTAGAGTTCCTCCAATTCTGTCTGAACCGCTGCAAGGTCGGCAACGCACTGAGTAGTTGCCCACTGGATTTCCTATACGTGTTGTTCCAAGACCGCGGTGTCAAAACTCCTTCCCTGCATCTATTCCTATGTCCCCTACATTTATGCCAGCTTGCCTTCAATTGTTACCATGATAGTGAAGGCCTTGTCAAACCAAGGTTGAACGCGTGCTTTCAGGATGGCTTCTTTGTGTCGTGCCATGTCCACCTGTTCTTTTAATACTTTGGCCTATTGCATCCCCGCGAGCCTCTGGGTGAGGGCTACTATTTGCACAGTTCCTTTGACATTGTCATACTACTTCTAGAGTTCACGTGCCTTTGTCTCTAAGCACTGGATGTTGGGGTCCTTCTGTAGATTTGTGAGGACCTCAAATGACTCCTCCAACATTTTGGTGTAGTCCCTCACTGCAATGTTGATCTCCTCCAATCCTACTGTAATAGCATTGGCACGCTGTTCTCTTACCTCTGGAGGGGTGGACGGTTATGCCTTCAACCACAGCTCTACAATATGAAGGTTCAGCTCCTACTAAACCTTAGTCATTTCTTCTCGCACCTCGCGCACCCCTGCTGCTACCCTGTGGATGCCCGCCTCTGCTAGTGTATCTTCTGGGATGGCTAGCTCAGGGATGCTTTGACAAGCTTCATCCAGTACCTGTACTAGCTACCAATTCTGTGACACCACTTCATCGTGCTCCAAGCTCAACTGCTTCATGTTGATCGTTTGCTTGCTTAGTGCTTGTAGTGCGTAGCTCTCCCTAGCCCATAGTTCTACAATAATCCCATCCTGGAGAACGTATAATGTCTCTTGTAGGAGTGTAGCCATGTTGATCCCAATACCCTTTAGTGCATGAATCGTAGGCCTATCAGCCTCATTTGTCGTCACCAGTACCCCTTCCGGCAACACTATTGTATTTCTTGTCTGAGATCGCAACATCTTCTGTGTTGTAATTGTCCCTACTGCGAGGTTGGTCGAAAGGGTACCAATCTCAGTACTGCACACCTGCAACTCCTACAGCTGTGCTCTAAGGGCCCTTAACACAATTTGGCTCTTCTGCACAAAATTCTAGAGGGCCTCGGGGGTGACATCGCACACTGTCTCGCAAATGTCATGCAGATCAACCTCAGTAAGGGTGATCAGGTCAATAGACAACTTTGATGCCTAGACCTTCTTCTGTGGCCCCGTCCGCTCACTCGGGCGCTAGAGCTTTAGTTGTGATGATGCGGTTTTTCGGTCGGTGCCCCTCCTCTTCTTCTGCTCTCGGCTCATGAGAAGGCAAATTTTGGCCCTCATGCAGCTTCTCGGCTGCGTCCTGTTCTGCTGCTGCTGCTATGACATTTTTCTATTCCACTACTGTGTGTGCAACGTCCTACGCTTCCTACGCTTCTACTACTGCTACCTCCTTCCTTCTCTTCTCTGCCAACTGCGCCATGTTCAGTTTGACCTCCTCTTTCTTCCTTTGTGCTACAGACTTCTCCATTTCCATGATGTCTAGAGTGCAGCACTCTGACAACCATGTCTCTTGTACATCAAAAATTACATCATCTATGGCTACAAAGGGTAACTCACTCCATTTCGTAGCCAGGTCCTTGTGTGATCTGATGTATATGCTGTGGAGATCTGCTTTAAACTCTGCAAAACATTACAGGCTATTGTAGACAGTGGGTGATAACTGCGGCTTGCAGTTAATCCCCATTCTAAGGTTCATTTCCATGAACACCCAGAATAACTTACTATCATGGATTTAGTTTGCAATGGCCTCTGCGATGGCCAGGTCACTGCTTTTCCCCTCCGAGATATCTACGGGATCCTCTCCTTTACACAGAAGTTGGATAATGTGGTGAATCAAGTGGTCCGTAATGGGGATGGGCTCCTCCAGCCACAAACACCCACCATGCACTAGGTAGAGTAGCTTACTAATGAAGAAAATTGTTATTGGCACGCGGAGGAAATGCAGCACCCAGAGTAGGTTTAGCATCCATGACTTTTCCACTCCATGCAACCACTTTCGTAGCTCTATTTTAGTAACCCCCACCGCGGTGTTCTACTTAGGATTCATGAGTTGTGCAATCTCTAGGTGAGGGAACTTCTCATGGTCAGCAAGATCCCAATCTTCAAATTTCAAGCTAGGAACCTGTCCCAGTTGCGTACCCTCAAAAATGATGTCGTCTGGGACGAGTGGGGCCTTGAGAGAGCTCTTTTTCTCATCAAGATCCTTGGGCACTTTACCCTTCCCCTTCCATGGGGGGATATAGGTGGGAAGCTTTGTTGGAGGGTGTGCAGGCTTAGTTTCTTCCTCCATGCCTTCATCCTTGTCTTCTTCGATGATAAGGTCCTCCAGGTCTTCTTCCTCCTCGTTGGTTTCTATGTTAATGGCTTTCCCTTTCTCCTCCATTGTTAGCTTGGTGCGCAGTTGGTTGCGTGAGGACACACGTACGATAATCATCAATTGTTTGTATTTCTTTGGCCTCGGTGTGCGCAGTGATTTAGGGATTTCTGCCACAATACCGGTGCCTTCAGGGGCATCTCCCATAGTCAGGGCCTGAACGACCTCTTCGGTGGTCATCTCTATAATTTCCATAGTTTCCTCAGATGCTGCCATCGTGTTTGACGAAAAATTTGTCACTTGCGTACTTAGGGGCTCAAGTAATGCTCTGCACAGTTCAAACAGAGCCCTTCTTAGGCTACACGTGGTGTACAACATCTCAATTCGTAAATGACCAAGTTTTGTTTTCTTGGAAGCCCCTTGTAATTTATAGCCCCTTGTAGATTTTCCCAAATATTGCCCATAAATCATGTCTTAAATGCCTACCACCCACTCCATTTGGTCTCAAGTTGAGGATCACATCATGAATAGTGACTTCAATGATCACTTTCTGGGCAACCCAGGCAGGAACACAACCCCCCTTGCATGGTCGCAGACCCTGTGAAACTTTACTCTTGCGCGTAGCTCCAACATCGCATAGCTCCCAAGAAGAATAATTTATAGTCTCGTGCCTCCTTTCAACTACCTAGAGAACTAAGGCTATACTTCCCATGGCTAGTCAAGTGGCCACACCACCTGTATAGGGTTTCATCTGGTCATCCATCACTTTTCCTGGAAAATACCCACCTTTTATTGTTACTTGCAGCGTTATGCACTTTATCATCTGCAAGACACAATGATGGTTTATTCATTTAGTAATATGTGGTCCAAGCCAAGGCATTAGACTGATCAATTCATGACGATAGTCCCAAAACTTGTCAGCATGATCATGCGCACCGTGTTTTATCACCCTCGTCTTCTTATCGAGAAAATCTTCCTTTATCTCATCCTCTAGCTTCTTGATGCCCGCTTACACTAGAGCATTTTTTTCCTTAATCATACCATTTTGTTTTCATGTTCTTGGAGCCTAAAATTACCCTGTTGGATTTCTTCATCAGATCCCAAGCATTCTGCTTCATTCAGCTGTGCGATCCCTTCTTTCAAGGCTCTGTGAATCGTTATATTGGCCGGTGCTTCCATGCGTGGATTATGTATTTCATGCTCTATGGGGATTACAACGTTTACTTCATATTCCAATCTTGGAGGTGCCTGCACCATTAGTTTCTTGCATGTGGTCTTATAAGCCCATAGAACCGTTGGCATGCGCATGTCCTAATTAGTCCTTTACGCATTATGGGCCTTATGCAGCACTTTGCATACTCCGTTAAAGGCTTCTGCATGGATAACTTCTGCGCACTTGGTCTTTCCATACTCTGTGGTTCCAACTAGAGGGGTCATTAATGCCCCTGCCTCGCCCGTACATGCTGACTGACCATGTCTCCTAAACCAAATATTATGTGCATATGCATAGGTTTTGTACCATATTCCTATATCCATCTAGACAAGTGGCCACACAGACTGTTTTGTCCAGCAATCTTGTCTGTTAATCATATTTGAGGGTTCCCAAACTGCATGCGCATCATCCTCCTGCATTTGCACCAGTCGTCAAAACTTCTTTGGTGCATACCCCACCACCTCGTGGGCATAGTGCACAGTACCCATTTCAAAGCTTTTAAATGTTTTTGTTCTGGCACTTCTATTTCAAATATCTTCAGGAAGGCACCTACCGCACTTCACCTATCATATGTAGGCACATCCCTTAGCTCCATCAATATGTATCACAACGATCTCGTCATCATGTTACAGTTCAACGTGGTTAGCTCGTGTAACTGGTTCTACCATTATTCTATCTCTTCATTAGAATCTGATGTGCAGGAGCTTTCGTGCTCCTATCAAATTCATCCATCAGTGGTTGGATTCACCCAAACCTATTCTCATGTAGTTATCTCGTAGACGCAATTCAAATCGTCATCACTGGAGTAGTCACGCACTGGCTCTAGGTAGCGCGATCCTTCTGTAGGGTCCAAAGGTACAATTACGCATAGAAAATTTTCTCAAAAATCATCTTGCACTTCTTCAAATTGATCACAACATTCATTTCAGTAACCCAATCTATTCCTAATAGTGCGAGGTAGGGATTGCTATCAACAAAAATATCTATTACTTCAAAATATACTAACGCACTTGCTCCTTTGATATCCACTGTGATTCCTTGCAATCTCCCCATAGGTAGGATCTTTTGTTGGTTCATCATTCACAGTTGGTGTTGGGTTGTGTTATATTCTTTCCACGACTAACCTACGTAGTGAACTGGGGGTTAGAGGGGGGGTGGAGCCAACCCTTCGTTGCGTCGATTACATAGCGGGGGGGTCATAGGGCGGCTAGCAGCCCCCCCTGTCCGAGGGGTTTGAGGGGGGAGGGTAGCCCACCTATATGGGGTTCGGGGCATCACCCCGAGAAAAAATTTTTTGGACTCTATATTAGGTTGGGTGAACCTACCTATGGTTTTCAATCCATATTTTTGGACGCGGTGGTTTTCGGTCCATCGTATTGGATGCTTTAGCATGTATAAATATCTATTGTAACATTGAAAGGAACATAATCAAAAATCAAACTGGTAGTCTCAGTTTTGGGATCCACGAGAAAATATCTGTGTATATGTGTTTTATGTATTATGCTCTCACATAGTTTATTTTCTATGTTTTAGAATTCTTATGCAGGTAATTTTTGTACGGCTTTAAAACATACATTTGGTATCAGAGTTGTTTTGGCTTTAAGGAGACTCCTTTGTTGCTGAGGGGTTTTTCGCTCAGGCCTGTGGTAGACCCTATTCAATGGGAGATTTGCAAGATCGATTCTGGTGGTGAAAGAAGATGGTGAGCAATGGAAGGATAGAGATTGAAAAATTTAATGGTCAGAGTTTTGAGTTATGGAAACTCAATATGGAGGATCTACTGGGGGATAAATATCAGTGGATCGTGGTAGATCCGGGTACTAGACCGATGGGAGTGTGTGATGAAGAATGGAAGAAGTTGGATCAGAAATCAAAGAGCACAATACGATTGTGTGTCTCAGATTCAATATTTTTGAATGTATTAGGTGAAGCTACAGTGAAGTCTTTGTGGGACAAGTTAGGGACTTTGTACCAATCTATGTCTCTAGTGAATAAATTGTTCCTGTGGAAAAAGTTGTATAACCTGAGGATGAAAGATGGAGACTCAGTGACAGAGCATCTGAATGCATTTAATACTGTGGTAAGTCAGTTAGCATCTGTTGATATTAAAATTTGAAATGAAGATAAATGCATCAGTTTATTGTGCTCTCTACTAGATTCATGGGATAGTCTGGTTATTGCAATAGGTAGAAATGCAACCGCCTTGCAGTTTGATGAAATAGTCTAATCCTTTCTGACGGAGGAGATGAGAGGGAAAATATGGAGAGTCAGAATGGTGATGCCTTGTATGTACGAGGACGGTCCCAGAACAGAAACAAAAATAAGTCATTGAGTGGGAGATCTAAATCTAGAGGGAGATCTAAATCTCTAGGAAAACCTATAAAGGTGGTGTGCTGGAAATGCAGAAAGGAAGGGCACTACAAAAGAGACTGTAAATCTAAAGCTCTTGATAAAGGAAAGGGATCTGATGATTCTCCTTCTGCAGAGGTGAAAAACACCTCAGATGAAGGTGGGGATGTGTACTTGTCTTCTTAAAGTACACATGTAGATCATGAGGCATGGTTGATTGACTCAGGTGCATCCTTTCACTTCATTCCCCATAGAGAGTGGTGTTGTGAGTATGAGAAATACGATGGTGGTGATGTATTCTTATGGGATGATAGAAAGGCCAGAATCATTGGTCACGGAAGAGTAAAGTTGAAGTTGCAAGGTGGAAGGGTTAGAACACTTCCGGGTGTTCTACATATTCTTGCATTAGCCAGAAATCTAATTTTTATAAGAAAGTTGTATGATGTAGGTGTAAAAATAGTGTTCAAGAAGGATACCTGCAAGATGGTTCAAGGAGCACTAGTATTGATGCCGGGAGTTCAGACTGGAACTCTGTACAAGCTACAAGGTAGCACTGTTGTTGATGGGTGCAACAGTTTTGTGGTTCCTGAAAGTGGAGTAGAAAATCTAGTGGAGAGAAGACCATTACGTGGCATCAAAGATTTGGACATATTGGAGAGAAGGGCCTTCAAATACTTCATGGTAAAGGTATGGTAGAAGGTATGAGTAATACCTCTCTAGATTTTGATTTCTGTGAAAATTGTGTATATGGGAAGAAGAATCGGGTGAGTTTCCCCTCTGGTGGTAAGAGGGCGAAACAGATATTAGAGCTTGTGCACAGTGATGTGTTTGGACCTGTGAAGGTTCCATCATTGGTTAATTTTGTGTACTATGTATCATTTATAGATGACTTATCAAGAAATACATGGACATATTTCCTTAAGAAGAAATCTAAGGTCGTTGACAGGTTTATAGAATTTAAGGCTCTGGTGGAAAACCAGAGACAGAGAATAACATAAAGGTGTTGAGAATAGATAACGGTGGAGAGTTTTGTAGTAAGGAATTTGAAGAATTTCGTAAGAAGTGTGGTATAGCACAGTAGAAGACTACTCCATATACACCTAAACAAAATGGAGATGAAGAAAGAATGAACAAGACATTGATGGAAAGGGCAAGAATCATGCTCAGTGGCGTCAGGTTAGGACAGGAATTCTGGTTAGAGCTGGTGGAGATAGTATGTTACCTAGTCAATAGATCACCTTCACCAACATTGGAGGATAAGACTCCACAAGAAGTATGGACTGGTAAGAAACCCTCTCTTTCACATTTGAGGGTATTTGGATGTGATGCAAATTTACATTTTCCAAAGAAGAAACAAACCAAGTTGGATAGTAAATTTGAAAATTGCATCTTTATTGGGTATAAGGATGTTTTAAAGGGTTATAAGCTTTGGAACACAATAACAAGGAAGGTTGTGCCAACTGAGATGTGGTGTTCAGAGAAGTGAAATATATTAACAAACATGAAGTCCAACCAAAGGAACCTGAGAAGATAGATTTTGAGCTAAAGGAGGAAGAATCAAACTCTACGCCAGAGGAGGAATCAGAAGATGAAGAGCCACAAACTTTGAGTGTTAGAAGATCAGTTCGAGAAAGAAGGCAGCGAAAATGGTATAGTCCATCTGCTTTCTCTTCAATTTTTTCTTTATCTATTACTAATGATGATCCCATAAATGTGAAGGAAGCAGTAGATTCAGACGATGGAAAACTCTAGAAAGAGGCCATGGTTGATGAAATGAAATCTTTGCACAAAAATGAGGCTTCGGATCTGGTGGAGTTGCCAGCTAGAAGGAAGCGCATTGCCAGCAAATGGGTGTTCAAGAAGAAGACAAATGCAGAAGGAATACAAACCTCGGTTGGTAGTAAAAGGTTATTCCCAGGTGCCGAGAATTGATTTTGGTGATATTTTTTCTCCTATTGCCAAGGTAGCTTTTATTAGATTACTTTTATCTGTTGTTGTTACTTTTGATTTTGAGGTATAATAGATGGATGTGAAGACAACATTTCTTCATGGGGTTCTGGAAGAGGAAATCTACATGAAGCAACCTGAAGGCTTTACGGTGAAGGGTAAGAAAGAACTGGTATGCAAGTTAAGGAAGTCTTTGTATGGGTTAAAACAATCACCAAGGATGTGGTAGCAGAAATTTGATACATTTATACAGGGACTTGGATTCACCAGAAGAAAACAGATCACTGTGTGTATCTTAAATTAATTGGTGACCATGTTATTTATTTGGTCTTGTATGTGGATGATATGTTGCTGGTTGGAAATGATAAAGAAATTATCCAGGATTTGAAAACCAAATTGTCCTCCAAATTCAACATCAAAGATCTTGGTGCTGCAAACTATATTTTGGGCATGGAAATAAAAAAATATCGGGCAAAGAGGAAGCTCTGCTTAAACCAAACGAAGTATGTCGAGATAATATTGCAGATATTTAATATGAAAAATAGTAAACTGGTGAAGGTTCCTATTCCTGTAGGTGTAAAGTTATCTATTGAACAGTGTCCCAAGACACAAGAAGAGGAAGAGGACATGTCCTGTGTTCATATGCAAGTGCAGTTGGTAGCCTGATGTATGCAATGGTCTGTACTAGACCAGACATTTCACATGCAGTGGGAGTATTGAGCAAGTTTACGTCAAAAACAAGAAAGGAGCATTGGACAACAGTGAAGTAGGTTTTCAGGTATTTGCGTGGCACTAGTGATTATGGTTTATGCTACCAAGGGAGAGTAGGATTGGATAAAGTGTTGGATATTCATGGCTTTGTTGATGCAGACTGGGCTGGAGATCTGGATCAGAGAAGATCTACAAGTGGGTATGTGCTTAACCTATTTGGAGGTGCAGTCAGTTGGATGAGTAAGAAATAATCTGTAGTGGCACTATCAATTACAAAGGCAAAATACATGGCAGCCACTCATGCAAGCAAGGAAGCAGTTTGGTTGTAGAGATTGTGTTCAAGTATGGGGTTAGTACAGGGAGCTATAAGGATAGACCGTGACAACCAAAGTGCAATTTTCTTGGCAAAGAACCCTCCTCACCATTCAAAGACAAAGCACATTGATGTTCAGTATCACTTTGTGAGGGATATGCTGGAAGACAAAAAGGTGTTGCTGGTAAAGGTGGAAACTTTAAAGAATATTGCAAATGCATTGACAAAATCTATGAGCTCTGAGAAGTTATTTTGGTGTAGAGAAACAATGGGTGTTGCAGGGCTGGATAAATGACTAAGTTCTCTTGTGGCCCATGTGGAAAGAAAACAACAAGTGGGAGAATGTTCGGTTGTGTTATATTCTTCCCATGACTAGCCCACGTAGTTAACCGCGGGGTTAGAAGGGGCGCGGAGCCCCCCCTTCGTTGCACCGATTATGTAGCGGTGGGAGTCGTAGGGGTTTGAGAGTTGCAAGTAACCCCACTCTATGGGGTTTGGGGCAGCACCCCAGAAAATTTTGGTTTTGGACCTTATGTTAGGTTGGGCGGACCTACCTATGGTTTTGTGCATGATTTTTCGGTCCATGATTTTGGACACGATGGTTTTTGGCTCATTGTATTAGATGCTTTGGCATGTAGAAATATGTATTATAACATTGAAAGGAACATAATGAAAAATCAATTTGGTAGCCCCGGTTTTGGGATCTGGGGGAAATCTTTGTGTATATGTGTCTTATGTGTTATGCTCTCGCATTGTTTATTTTCTGTGTTTTAGAATTTGTATGCAGGTAATTTTTGTACTGAGTTAAAACATACATTGTAGATATTTCTAAGCCACCCAAATTTGATGATCTATCATATGAAAGTTTAGGGACTTGTTAAGAAGTCGAGACACTTCAACTCATGTTGAAGGTTATGTTGGGTTATTGTCAAAGACAATTTTTGGATTTAGTTAAGGTAAAATGCAATTTCCTCCATTGATGGTGATTCACTAATTCTTTGGTTTTGCATGCGCTAGTCTTAGGTTCCTTCCTACACCAATTTGGGTCATTGATAGATTGACACATTTTCGAGGAAAACTGAAGATGGCTTTTGTCCAAAATGATGTTTTAACACCTCAAAATTAGTTATAATTCACCCAGGTTGTATGGATCAATTTTTAGAAAATAATTAATAACTCAGCCCTAAATTCATGTAGTTTTCAAATTGCAAACTTTCTCCTCGATTTCCATGTATACGAAGTCAAATATCAAAATTATAAAACATGTGTTCATTCCCAGCATACGAATTTAAGGCATGGGTTGTTTTTCGAAATTCATTATGGTTTGGGATATACGAGGGGTTCTTTAGGGAAATATTTCTAGAATTTTAGGATCTTGCCTAGATTTGTAAAAAATGCATTTATGTGATTAGCTAATGGTTGTATTGGACCTCTATTGCTAGAAAATTATTTTTCACCTTATTTTTAATGGATTGGCTTGCCTAACACTAAATTTGTATTGTAAATATTTATATAAAGCAAAGTCATGGCTCTTCGAAAAGGAGGGTAGTGATGTTATTCTAAAACTATGCTATTGGTTTAGATTGGGGGGCAAATTCATTTTTGGTGTTGGACACTGAGAATCCATGATATAGAAGGACGAATCATATTTTCAATGCGACAACTTATGGCAAGTTTTAATTTTCTTTTTTAATTCAACATGTGATTTTGTTATCTGATTTATTTTAAGAAGTAATAAGCTGGTTAGGAGGCCCCATCCCAACTTGTTTTCCTCTACCTCGTTTCCCTCTTTCTAGTGATTTCATTCACTTAGGTTTCATATTTGTTCATAAATGCTTGATATTTTTCATTTGGTATGTTAATCTACGCTTTTAATTTCAAAGTAGAAGTTTTCTTGTGCATAATTCATATCCTCCATTTCTCATCTAACTACATATATCTTTGATTTATGTTTGGTCTATATCTATGATTCTGGAAACTCTATAATTGTCTTGGCGTTGAGTTTTCATGGTAGATATTATATATTCATAAAAACTGATATCATAACCATTTTTGTAACTTGTTATTATGAGAAGGCCATTCAGGAATTGCAACAGGAACAAAATATTCAAGATTTATGCATATTCCTAGCCTAAAATCCACTCAAAATCACTAAATACAATGGGAAATTTGTAGTGGGTCTGCAATGATAAATTGATGTTTTGTTTGCTATGAGACAAAAATTATTCAAAAGGTAAGATCTAAAGAAAATTTGTTGAATTATTACGCGTTGAGTATTTTATATATATTCAAAAAATTATGATCAATTCATTCCCTTATTTATAAGGACTCTTTGAGATCTGAAATAAATATATTTATTCATTTCCTTAAGATATGAAATACATCTGTGTGCACAAAACTATTTTGAGTGGATTGTACTCTTTAAATACTTTACATATCATTGGGTGGAGACCACACATTATATGGTTATGATGGTTGTAAATATGAAGCATTTTGGTGAATTATAAAGTCTTTTGTTGAATGGATGTATGACCCATATCGTGTGGTCAAATTAAACTATAAGTTGCAAAGTTTGTAATATTGTTCTCGATTTATTTGGCTTTACACATTTAGACTAGAGTTGATATATATATCTATATATATAAACCGAAATGCTTCATATCTTTAGTGCATAGCCTGTAATTTTTTCAAAGTTTGGTCACAAGCATGTATCATCTCCAAGGAACCATCAAAAACACAACATAGTATTTTCCTTATGCCTTTTCCAGAAGAATAGTGACAACATAATATTTCAATAATTTATATTTCACCAAGGAAGTAAGTTAATCAAGATTGACTTATTTTTTTAATAAGCTTTGGACTAGTATGCAAGTGTGAGTGATTATCTTCTTTGATCCTTTTGTTTGATTTGATTGATTGATATGGGTTTGGAATAAGTATTATACCAATATTTGTTGAGGATTTGTTGGTATTTCATCATTGTTTATGCCAACTTGGTTTTTATGTTAAGAGTGTTGTTATTTCATTCCTGTTGCAAATCTTTCTTTTGGATTGAAACATTGTTTTGGACTTTTGGTTTGAGGCATCTGTTAATTTGAAGAAGTAGAACAAAGAATGATTTTCTCTCTTTATGTAAGATCGCATATTTGATTCCTACACTAGGAGCACAACACTTTTATTTTGGATGTACAGGGAAAGTGAAAAATTGTAGTACTGCAAGAGCTCAAGGAGTGAACAGTTTCTAGGCAAATTAGGGTTTTGTTTTGCAGGTTTGGTGAAGGATATGTCTGTCATTTCCAATCTTGTGTCTCAAATCCCAAGAAACTCATATTGAAATTAAATTTTGGTCCATTAATACACCATCTACTACACCCAATACTTTGGTGTCATTGTTGGGGAGGTGCTTAGGGTATTGACCTTAGTGACTTGCTCTAATTTGCTTTTCTTTTTCACCTAGTTTTTCTTGCAATTTTTTGTTTCTTTCCTACACATTTTTAAAATTTTTTCTTTGGTTTACTAAGAACCCCCCCATGTACTCATGAATGTGATGAAAAAATATAAAATCTTCTTGAACAAATATATGGTATTTGGAGGAATCTTTCAATGAGGAGTTTTGATGTTGCTACAAAGATATACAAATCATCCAATGAAGAACTTATGAGTGCATAAATCAATATTTTTCTTAAAAAATTTAAAAATGATGTTATTTGTTCTCTTCATTCAGAATTGGGTAATTCACAGGAAGAGTGAAAGCAGGATAAAATTGAAGAACCACTATTGATATTTTAAGTTATTAAGTTAATGTAATAATTTAGTATTGAGTTATTTATAGTTTACATAATTATTATAGAAAAATATATTAAAAAATGAAAATTAATTTGTATTTAAAAAATCCAACTAAATAAATATATATTTAAAATTATTGAAATTGGCTTAGTCATATGTATTTTAAATAATAGTATAAGTTTAAATGATTTCTAATTAATGATTCAAAACTTAAAAATATTTATATTTTTTTCAACTTAGCTTTCATATTGTATTAAAAATTCTTAGCTTTTGTAAATTTGGGATTGTCAAATTCTTTGTTTACGATTAGATAATTCCTAGATGCAAGTGGGTACATAGAGTATCTCCACGGAGATGACATACAAGGATGTGCATATAAATCGAAATATACATATGTCAAAATTATGAAAAATGTTGCATATAAATAAAAAATATATAGTGATCTGGGTGGATATTGGTTTCCACCTGCCAATTTCACTTGGACCCCCACCAATTCTTCTTTCAGTTTTTCGGTTTCCTTAATTGTAGCATAGTTTACTATTTTTAGAATTTTTTTAGGTCCTAAAACATTCAGATCCGTTTTGAGGCCCTAAACAACATTTTTTTGAAATCTACTGCCAATGACTTTTTGTCTTATATCATATTTTTTTGATAGTCCTCAGAGATATCTTTCCAATGGGTTATCATGCATGTCAAACGGAAATAATATGACCAAGTCGCGACCCCAAGAAGTTCAATGTCCAACTCACCCCAACAGGGTCCATAAACTCTTGGTGTTACATCTACTCGGGTTAGGTTTTTTGTTGTTTATGGTTTTCTCTTATTGTTCAATAATAAAAAGGCCCTTGAGCCTCATTGTAAGGGAGTTCAGAGGCATGTAGCTGCTACATCTCTTCTCAGAGATAAGCTACCATCGCCTGAGCTAGTTTATTTCCATTTATGTTTGTAAGCATATTTCAGTATTCTCCATTAATAAAATGAAGTATTATTTCTATTGTATCTATGTATTTGTGTTTATTTTTGTACTTTATTGCGTTCATTTTTAAATCCGGATCATTGGTATCAGAGTGGTATGCACTTTCTCTGTTTTTGCCTGCATGTCCCCAATGAGGTTGGGATATAAGGAGTCAGGGCTTGAACTAGTTGAACCTTTGCAACACCAGCCTCACAAATCCTAATGGCCTCCCATGGTAGATGGAAAGAAAGATGATGAGGTAGGGGATTCTATCAAAATATTGCTCAAAGAGGCCCTCGAGCGACAAAGTAACGCGATGACGGACAACTTTGCACAGATCCTTCAGCGGCTACCCAAGGGCGACACGTCTACTTTCAGTAGCTACTCTCGAAGTGCCATACCCTTTAAGGTACAAGATAACTTTGACATTCCCATATTTGAGGGTCATATAAATGCAGACGTCGTAGATAAATGGTTAAATATGCTAGAAGGGTATTTTTTTGTTCATGATTTTTTTGGGTGGGAAAAGATTACTTTTTCTCTTCTCAAAGCCGCCCCCAAGTCAAGGACTCGTGGGAAACCTACTGCAAGAAAAAGGATGAAAGTACGGCCTCACTGTTTTCAATAGAGCCCACTTGGAATTCATTCCATGCTGCCATGAAGGAGCAGTAATACTTTGTCGGAAGCTATGAGGATCAATACATAAAGTGGACCACGCTGTGGCAAGGAAGGGACGAAGACCTTCTGGAGCTTACCAATATTTTTCATACCCTTTGCACAAAGTTGGGTATAAAGGATTTGGAGTAGCATTTGGTACTCAAATACCGATGCTTGCTACAGAAGTACGTCTAGGATGAAATAGAATTCCCGAACATCTCCTTGCTTAGCAAGACATACCGATATGCCATCGAGATCGAGCAAAAGTTTAAACAGAAGACATGAGACTTTGGATCTGCGAATCTGAAGCAGGGGAAAGGTGTCCCCAAACCGTAGAATAAAGGAAAAAGCCAAGGTGGGGCGGCCTAGGACAACTCACCAAATCCACAAGCAAACAACAGTGCCGTGAAGCCGAAAAACGACACGGAAAAGTGTTGTGAGTTCCATAAAAGTGGAAAGCTCCACTCACCACAAAAGTGAGTGTTGAGCCAAGGAGCCACTGGTGGTCGGGCTAAAGGCTTCAGAATTAGGTGCATGTTCCAACTCTGAGTCAGAACTCAACAAGGGGAATAGAGGATAGAGGATAGACCAATATTGGAAACTTGTCATCCATTATATTATCAATTGGTGTGTTTTATAGTCTCCCCTCTCCCTTTTCTTGAGTTTTCTCGATTATAACCTATATTTCTTTCTCTGTCTACCCCTATATTTGTATCCCTCCTCCTTTCTATTTTTACTTGATCTCCTTTATCCCCATTTTCCTTCTCCCTTCTCTATTTCCCTTTGTTTTCACATATTTTCTTTTCTAATATATGGTCCTTCTTCAATTTTTAGTCTTTTCCCCACCCCACACCAAAACACCCTTGCTAGACTATATTTTGAACTCCCTTTTCTATCTATATTCTCCCCCCTCCTTTTATATAATATTTACTTTCAATTTATTCCCTTTATTAAATTTATTTTATCATTAACATTTTATATAACTTTTACGCCCATTTTCCCCTTTCCTTCCCTATTCCAACAAATTTTTTCTTCATAGTTATTCTTTTTTTTGTATAATTACGTTTTAATTCAATATTTTAATAAATTACCCTCCCACCCTCTTTTTTAATTTTTAGTTCATATTTTTTAATTTCACCCTCATTACATTACTTTCATTTTATTACATCAACCCCTTTTACTTTTGGCCCTCCTTAGATTTTAATTTTATTTTCATCAACCGTTATATCTCTTTTTGTTCTATTTATGGTCGTCTCATCACGCAGCTCACAATATCAATTTACTTATTAATAATTATGCTAATAAATGTATCTCTTTGAGATTTGAGCTTCAAAATTTTAATTTAATTATAAAAAGTTATTAAGTGGATGATAGGGATTTCACCTCCATAGAATATTTTAAAATATTCTTAGTAATTACATAAATCAAAAGTAGACATTTATTTTCAAAGTAGCTACTCTTTTTTTTCCCTTTCAAGTAAGTTCATTAATTAAAAGAAATGTAATATAAACCTATGTTATATGAAATGAGTTATGGTTTTTTTGGCATGTGGTATTGATTAGCCATTGTATTGGTTGATGGTATCATAATAAAGTCTATAATCTCCATAACAAAGTGGGGTCAATATAGATGGTTAAGAATCTTGTACAAGTTTTTTTCTAAAGATATTTGTGTTTAATATATATATATATTATTTTTCTATTATTAATAATAATAGTAATATTTTAAATAAAGTTCTAGTTAAGTTATTTCTTATAATTTTTTTAACTTTAGTAACTTAATATGTATAATGAAGTAAATTGATTTCCACGTTCACCATTATTAGTTTTGCATTGGCCATGACAAGTTATAAGGTTTAACTTTATAAATAATTAAAAAAATATTACTAGTCTCTCTAGGTAAGACTCTTGAAATGGAAAGTCATAAGGTTTAAATTTATAAATAATTAAAAAAATATTTTTCTCTCTAGATAAGGCTCTAGAAATGGATTTTCCTGTTGACTACTATTAGTTTTGCATTGGCCATGACAAATTATAAAGTTAAAA
>APFE030604108.1:265892-305441 GCA_000404065.3 Pinus taeda
TCGGTAGCTTGATGTATGCCATGGTCTGTACTAGACCAGACATTGCACATGCAGTGGGAGTATTGAGAAGGTTTATGTCAAAACCAGGGAAGGAGCACTGGACAGCAGTGAAGCGGGTTTTCAGCTATTTGTGTGGCACTAGTGATTATTGTTTGTGCTACCAAGGAAGACCAGGATTGGACATAGTGTTGGATATCCATGGCTTTGTTGATGTAGACTGGGCTGGAGATCTGGATCAGAGAAGTCTACAAGTGGGTATGTGTTTAACCTATTTGGAGGTGCAGTCAGTTGGATGAGTAAGAAACAATCTGTAGTGGCACTATCAATTATAGAGGAAAAATACATGGCAGCCACTCATGCAAGCAAGGAAGCAGTTTGGTTGCAGAGATTGTGTTCAAGTATGGGATTAGTACAGGGACCTATAAGGATAGACTGTGACAGCAAAAGTTCAATTTTCTTGGCCAAGAACCCTGCTTATCATTCAAAGACAAAGCACATTTATGTTCAATATCACTTTCTGAGGGATATGATAGAAGACAAAAAGGTGTTGTTGGTAAAGGTGGACACTTTGAAGAATACTGCAGATGCATTGACAAAATCTATGAGCTTTGAGAAATTCTCTTGGTGTAGAGAAAGAATGGGCATTCCAAGGCTGGAAAAATGACTAAGCTCTCCTGTAGCCCCCTATGGAAAGAAAGCAACAAGTGGGAGAATGTTGGGTTGTGTTATATTCTTTCCATGACTAACCTACATTGTGGACAGAAAAAAAATTTGGACCCTATGTTAGGTTGGGTGAACCTACCTATGGTTTTCTGTCCATGGTTTTAGACGCGATGGTTTTCGGTCCATGGTATTGGATGCTTCGGCATGTATAAATATGTATTGTAACATTGAAAGGAACATAATGAAAAATCAAGCTAGTAGTCCCGATTTTGGGATCCAAGGGAAAATATCTGTGTATATGTATTTTATGTGTTATGCTCTCGCATTGTTTATTTTCTATGTTTTAGAATTCATATGCAGGTAATTTCTTTACGGGGTTAAAACCTAGAGTTGGATAGGATACCATTATAATGTAGGCCTTCCCATGCGCTCCCATGTTTGCTTCGACAGGACATTCATGTCCGATCCTAGATCCAAAATCACTTGGTTCATCTCATATTCTCCAATATGTGCAGTCAATCTCATCTCCCTTCCCATTCGTGTCATGTGCTTTCTGAGCTTCCGGACTATGCGCAGTTCTCTTGGCATAGTCCCAACACATTTGTTTATAAGTTCCTACAATCCCTTTATAGCCTTACTATCGTGCAACAAATTCATGCATGTTTCCAAGAATGTTGTGAGCATTGATGGGTCCATTTTCAGCTCCGTTCTGTCTTTACTTCCTAAAGTGGAGGCATCAGTGAAGCTCCTTTTGGATTCCATGAAGGTTTCCTTAGCATGCTCCAAATCAAACTCTGGTTCCTTCTTTGGAGCCTTGTGAACCCAAGTACTCTCTTCAAGATGCTTGCCTTTGTATTCCCCTATCATAATTCCACTTCGGAGCACAATATTC
The DNA here is from genome assembly GCA_000404065.3 of Pinus taeda. Lineage (NCBI taxonomy): Eukaryota > Viridiplantae > Streptophyta > Pinopsida > Pinales > Pinaceae > Pinus > Pinus taeda. The sequence goes on from APFE030604108.1 coordinate 267,448, forward strand.
ACATTAGGGTCTTCATCACACGACTTAGACCTCATCATTTGCAGGTTCTAGGTTGGGGGAGGTTGGAGTGCTCCTTTATCGCACAACCTCACTCTCAAGGTGGTACAATCCTCTATCTCATGATCAAACAGTGTACATTACAATAATGATGGCTACATTGGATTTGTAAAATTGCAGGCATAATGTCCTGGCCATCCGCAATTGTAACATATCAGCTGTCCATGACCTCTTCCTGGTCCTCCTCCGCCTTAGCCTCGTCTGCACCCCTGAAATCCAGTTTGTTCCATCCTTGCATTCTGGTCAAGGGGTCGCGTTTTAGCCTAGACTCTGTAGGTAGGATTCCGATCAATCATTAGCTCGTAACTTCTATAGGTGTGCTCATCATGTCCCACTGACCTACAGAAATTACAGAACAACTGCTGTGAATTTTGTGTACTTCTATAATAAATAGTAGTTATCTGTAGCATTCTTTCCTCCTATCTCACAAATCTCACACCATAATGCAGGCTCTCAACCTTGCTCATGCCTCCGGTCTTAATGGCACTGGTCCTCCTCCCGCGAGGTAATTCACGAACACCAGACAATGTCTAATATTCCTTTTTAAATGGAGTACTACAGAAAGAAGTCTACAATGAAAAACTTAATGGTTCTTGGTTGTTAGATAAACCTTATTATGTTTGCAAGATAAAAAATGCCTTCTATGGTATTAAGCAAGCCCATGGACTTGGAATTATAAGTTAGATAGTTATTTTATCAAGTTTTATTTTAAGAGAGGTACAACTATTAGTAACTTGTATGTGAAAGCTAATAATGCATTAAACAGGAAAAGATACACAGAAATATAGTAAAATTCTCTTTATTAATTCTTCTAGTGGTTATAGACTTGAGCTGCCCTCCTCACTTAGTTGCAAGGGTCCGTGCACTCAGCTATAGACTAATAGGCCCCTGCGCACTTAGCTACAAACTAACAGGCCCTTGTGCACTCAGTTGTGGAGCCTTCTCCTACTCTACGACCCAAAGACACACTTTACACTTTGACTCAATCTCTTAGCCTCCTCATGCTTCTTTTCTTTTTATGAGCTATATGCTATCTTCTACACTTAGACCCTCACTCTATTTATACAATCCCATGGTCCACAAACCATGGGTAGGTCGATCAAGCTGACATTATATTATGAAAACAAGGGCGGACAACCATATGACTCTATTATGACTTCATGCTTTGCGCCCACAATTCATGGAGCTTTTATAAAGGACTTGGTCAAAACTTGGGCTTTAAGCCCCAAAACACACCTAGGGGGGATTCCATGCCCAACATACTACCTGAAATCCTATCAAATATTTGGCCAATATAAATACTTCTGCAGTACCGCCACCATTTTCTTGACACTCAAATTCCTGGTGGCCCAATTGTGGTGCACTTCCCAAATCATCTTGGCACGCTTGCTTGGAGGAACACAAAGGTGTCCCAAGTGGCATAACAAAGCATCTTGGAGGTTGAAATCTAGACCTTGCTGACCCTCCAAGGGAATATGATATGTGCGGCCGAATTATGGGCTACTTTTGTAGAGAAGTGGCCAATCAGAAGTCCCATTCCCAGAAAAGTTGAGCATGGTGGTTGATGCCATGATCAGTGGTCGGTTGAGGTAGCCTGCAACATTATTGGTGTTTCCCTTCTTGTATTTGATATTCAAATGGAATTGTTGCAGGTTTGTGGACCATTTTTGATGGTGATCATTTTGAAACTTTCCTTGCGTCTCTATGAACTGTAGGGGTTGGTGATATGTGTGGATGACCATTTCCTTCTCGAAAATGTAATACTTCCATTGTCTGCAGGCCTGCACAGTGGAATACATCTCTTTATCATAAGTGGGATACTTTCAGACTATGTTTGAAAGTGTCTCACTATGACATACCATTGGATTCCCTTGTTGAGTATGGACTACCCCAATAGAATAGTCAGAGGCATCTGTTTCGATCTCAAATGGTTGTTGCAATCCTGGTAATGTGAGAACTACTGTAGAGAAAAGGTGTTGTTTCAAATTTGTGAATGCCTTCTGTTGAGACTTAAACCAATTTTTTTTTTCTTTCACTCCTCCCTTGGGCCAAGTGATATGAGAGAACCCGAACATGAACCTGCAGTAGAAATTGGCAAGACCCAAAAAGTTGCGGAGCTCTATCAGAGTGGTTGGGACTAGCCAATCTTGAATGACTTGGATCTTCGTTAGATTCACATGCACCCCCCGTTCGTCAATAATGTTTCCCAGATACTAAACCTGGGTCATGCCAAAAGTGCATTTCTTCAAATTGACACACAAATTTGTTGCCATAGTGTTTGGAGAATCTATCGGATGTGGTGGAGGTACTCTTCCCAACTCTGGATTAAGATCAGGATGTCATCCATGTATACCACTACAAATGAGTTGGTGAATGGACACAAGATGTCATCCAAGTTTTTGACACAATTTCTATAGGAATCGCCAGATGTATTTTGCCAATAAAACGTCGTTTAGGGCCTCAAAATGGCTTTGGAAGTTCATAATCCAAAAAACTGCCAAGAATAGTAAATTGTGCTACAATTAAGGGAAATAAAACTAAAAGAACAATGGTGAGCATACAAGTGGAAAAGGTGGGTGGCCACCAATATCCACCTGGATCATTAACTCAATTTTTCTTACAGAGACAAGAGAGTGGTGTTTGAAGGCTTCAAGACCACATTTAAAAGACATGACAAAAGTAGTAGATGATTAAAAGTATGAATTTATGCATGGAAAAGAGTTGAACTTAACTCAAATTTCAAAAAATAAAAATATCAGCTCAATTTTGTATATGAGCATAATCAAGTTTCAACAAGGGTGTGTTAACAACGTGCAAAGGTTAATGTTTTTGTTACTAGTGTGTATTGTGGTTTTTCGAGTGATAATAGATTGCTTAAGGTGATTTGGTGGTGATTGAGGTATGTTACGAAGGAGGAAATTATATGTAGTATGAAAGGAAGTTGCCTTCATGATTTGAGTTTGAAAATGGTGTGAAATATGAATCGAGGAGATAAAGCAAGTGGTATCCTACAAATTAGGCGTTGTCACCCTGTAAAGTTGTAACTTAAAAATTAGGGAATAGTAGCTTCTTTGTTGCTATAGCCAAAGAAATTTATACAAAAACTTGAAGATTTCCTCTGAAAAGGTAATTAAATAAGAATTGGAAGAATCTATGTGTGATATTTGTACATCTTGTGTTGATTCTGGTGAAGCTCATATGAATTTTTGTTCAAGTGTTTATTAGTGTCCCAATATTCTTTAATAGTGAAAGAAAGTTTTAAATTCACACAATATTGATTCACCCCCTTCTCAATATTTTTCTAGTTTCTGACAATTGGTATTAGAGAAATTAGGTTACTTCAAGATCTGTTTAACAACTAGAATAAATATCAAGGACCAGGGAAAGCTAGGAAGGAGGATACACCAATAAGGAATTGATGTTCAATGGAACAAACCTATATTCAATCACTTGGTAGTGATGTATGGGATGTAGTGGAAGAATAATACCAAAAGCCCTAAGAATTTATTACTAGAGATTAGAAGATTTAATTTACATGTAATGTTAAAGCTATGACTGTCATACTTGCTAGCCTACTTGAATCATAACTAGTCGAGGTCATGGATTGCATTACTACAAAAGTTATCTGCAACAAGATGAGTAGCTTCTATGAAGGTAACAAAAAGGTAAAGCAAGCCAAACTTCAAGGTTTTAGAATTCAATTTGAATCTTTAAAGATGCATGATAATGAGGATATTTCCATGGGGGCTTCACTCAATGAACCTATGATATATCATGTGTGTTTGTGGCATACTCAACTATACCCTTAATTTGACTACGTATTGGAAAATACCTCTAAAAATTACATTATTTAACCCCCTACCACTATGAATCCAATACACCTTCGAATTCAAAAGCACCCCCACTTTTACTGGATATTGTAGGTATCCATTTTTTAATTAACATTTTTTATAACCCTTTATATTGTTTCATTAACTTTTAGCTTCATTTTTTATACCCGCGAATATAAAAACCCTTTACCCCCTATTATATGCTCAATATATTATGCCATTTTTTCGACAATATATATTCCCCAATATGAACACACGTGGTATGGTATTTCTCCCCTAGTGAAGCCCTTGTGGCTTTTTATAAGTACTTTCTTAGAGTTGATGACGTTGTGAAGACTATAAGAGGTCTTGATGAAGAGTTAAAATATCCAGAATTAATTCAAAAGGTGTTGAGATCTCTCCCCGAGAGATTTAATCCCAAGGCTTTAGACATTGAGGAGATGACAAATGTGAAGGTTTTCACTTTGGACCAGCTACTTCGCACTCTTACTACATATAAGATGAGAATTTCCAATGGTAAGCAAACAACAAAGGAGTCAGTCTTCAAGGAAAAGAAGAGGATCAAGGAAGAACACAATGATTCATGTTATGAATTGAATGAAGAGGAAGCTATGTTCATGAGGAAGATCAAGAGAGGATTAGGCAAGTACAAAGGTAGGCTATCATTCAAGTGCTTTAACCATGATAGAGTAGGTCACTATTCTTCCAAGTCTCCAAAAAAGAATAAGAAATAATATGACCCTAGAGAAAAGTTTAGAAAAATGCAAAATGATAAAAATAAGGCTAAGAAGAGAAAAATTTACACCCAAGATACCAGCTCCTCTGAAACTGAAGGTAGTAAAATATTAAATGAGGATAGACTTTATGAAAGCTCAAAGGAATTTGTGCTCATGGCCATAAACAATTTAGAAGTCTAAGCTTTTAATTTTTATGTAGAAGAGGCTGAAGTTGAATTATAAGTGTTGGGAATTGGATAATCCATCACTCCCCATGTGTTTAGCGACATGGCTTAACTGCCTCTCATGGATCTGCTAACTCTGGAAATGCATATATTTACTAACACATGCATGTTTTGGTGTAATATAAATCATGATTCCAACAAGTGGTATGAGAGCCAAAGGTCTTGAGTTCAAATCACACCCGACTTGCACTATGGGGGATATTGTTGGGCATTGGATAATCCAGAGCTCCCCGTGTGTTTCATGAAATGGCTTAACCACTTCTTGTGGATTTGTTACTCTCGTGATGCATCCATTAGTAACACCTACAGGTTTTGGTGTAACGACAATAGTGACTCCAACAATAAGGAGAGGTTGGTATGTCTCTTAAAGAGATTCAAAGGATAAAAAATAAAAATAAAACTCAAAAAGAATTGTTTATAAAGGAAATAATTGAAGCTATTGAAACTCCACTCCTACAAATTGAAGAAGGTAAGAAGAATTCAAGAAACTCTAACTTAGAAGTTCAGTGAGAAAAATTAAGCAAGTGAAAGCCTTGAAGGAGAAATAGTTTTTCTAAGGAAGGAGCTTGAAATAGTTTTAATGAGAAATTTGGAAAAGGGAATTAAATTTTGAATGAGCTTCTTGAAGCAAAAAAAGTCTCTAATAATAAACCAGGCCTTAGATTTGAGGCCAAGTCAATCTTAGTAGCTGATCTAAAGGGAAAGAAAATGATTACCTTTGCATAAGAAACAAACATTGGAGACAACACAGTAGCCATAATTGATGCAACAAAATAGAAAAAAGATAAAGGGAGAACACCATCAAATTTTTAGCCAAATACAAATCAAGTGTTGCAAAACAGGAGGAATATGGCTTAGAAAAAGTCAAATAATGCAGTAGAGGAAAATCAAATTTCACGGAGAACAACTTAGCCAAGAACATGATTTTCTCCTAGGTATCAAGACATCTTTCGTGGCTATTTTTTTACTCATACAAACTATGGGAAAAGAACATTAAATTTTAGGGTGAATCTTACATTTATACAGTTTAAGCCACTAAGGAGAAATTATTAGCTAACTAATCAATCTGTCAAGCAAATCATGAGAAGATCCAGGTACAACAATTCATTTTATCCTTTGAAAATTTTGATTCAATGTTGGTTCTGTCTGAATTTTGGCCACAAAGAAGTTTCAATGGAGAAATTTTGAGCTGTAAAATGTGTCTCCTAAGGAATATTGTAAAATAATAGTGGAAATAATAAAATAATATCATATTACATCATCAAATTTTAGAGGGAAAAAAGAAAAACTACTTTTTTATCAAGTATTTTCAACTTATCTCGCTATAGGTTTACCCAAATTTCGAGTGGGAGAACTCATTACATGTTGAATTTAATTCTTTAGCCAAGGTGTACCAATATTGCATTCTTTCAATGGACTTTGCTACACAAAAAATCAGAAATACATGAAAACACATGATTACAATCATGTGTTTTCATGTATTTCTCATTTTTTGTGTAGCAGTGTCCATCGAAAGCATGCAATATGGGTACTCATTGGATGAGGAATTAAATTATGCATCCAACAAGTGCTCCCACTTGGAATTTGGGTAAAATCGTAAGGCGATAAGTTGAAAATACTATAAAAAAGTATCTTTTAATCTTTTTACTTTTTTACTCCAAAAATGGTTAATTATTCCCCATGGTTGACATCATCATATTGAATCCTATTGGTTCTTAGAATGTTGATTTTGGTTGTACATTTTGTTTTAGGCCCATTATAGATGTCAAAATTTCTCTAATGTTTGCAAAAAAGTAAACAAAATGGAAGCTCTAGAATTCAACCAATCAAACCAAAAGCCCAAAGTGTTGAAAGAAAAAGAAAACATATAGAAATATAATATTGTTTTATATGCTCAGAATGAAGGAATCCATAGGTAAGTGGATAGTCGTTACTCCAGGCACATGTCGGCAGACAAAAGTAATTTTTTCCAAGAACATATTAGGATACAAAAGTAAGTTTGTGTCATGGAAATTAGTTGAGAAAGGTAATGTAACCTTTGGGAATAATGCACCTGGTAAGATTTTGGGTAAAGAAGCTGCCAACCTAGCTAACAATAGAGGTAAATCCAAGGATTTGTTTTTTTGTTGATGGGTTGAAACATAACTCAATGTGTCTAAAATTTTTGGCCAAGGCTCTGATGTGTTGTTCAAATCTAAAAATTGTCAAATCAAGTCTCTAGGAACAAGATAAATAATAGATCAAGTTATTAGAAAAATCATTAATGTATATTTTCTAAAAAAGAAGATAGAGAAATTTTATTTGTTAAATATTGAAGAGATCTAGTTATGACATCGAAGATTAGGACAATTGAGCTTTGTGCTGGCATTATGATACAGTTGTTGTCTTTTATGGCAACTCACTTAGATGACAATTCACAGTGCAGCAAGTTAACAACAAAGGATTACAGATCAGACACCAAAGATTGAAGAAAGAAAGGTATATGCTAGTTCACTTTGTCCAAGGAGCGTATACACGTGGGTTAATAAAGAAAAAGGAGTGTATATGTATACATGCACTTTCACATGAGGAAAAGCGCGTACATGTTGGAAAACTAAGTTTTTGGTCCGAAGTATTGGGTCGAAGGTATTTTGATTCGAGGTATGGGTCCAAGGTATTGACCCTAGGTATTTGGTCCAAGCTATTGGTCTTAAGTGGTTTTGTTCCAAGGTATTGAGAAAGGCCTACGAGTATATAAGGAGGATAAGATCATTAGACCAATGTGTGAAACTATTGAATATCTGATGAAGTGTGAGATCCAATATGTAGGTTATGGGTTTCTGATGCTTTTCTTGATCTGAACTAAGGATGCACCTATGTGGTTGATTATGGATGATAGATCATAATCATAAAACGTAAAATGCATTATCATTATGTGGTTTGATCATGGATAGTCTAGATCTGAATACTAGTGCATGTTTTATTCTGCAAATGTTATGATCTCGATATCGCTGAATTCTAAAATAGCTGTGAAATTTTTAAGTTAGTATTTTCATATCTGTACGCTGGTTCAGTTTCGTAAAAGCGCATATACACGCTTCTTTGGCTCATCATAGTAGCCTATACATTATGAAATATGATATTTGAATTTTTATTTGCTTCTAGTGGTTGTTACAGAGTTCCAGGTGTTGCTCTATGTTTTGGTGACTGTGTTTTGATGACAGTGTTCTGAATGTTCAGATTGGTTGATTCTGATTTAGTGTTGATGGGCCTTCAGTGATTCAGTTGAGGGTGATTTAGAGATAGATGATTGAGTTTTAATTATTGGTTAATGTAGATATATTTGACACTTGTATTGTAGTGGTAATTGATTTTGAGCTTCAATGTTGTTGATGGGTCCAATATGAAAATTGGATGAAATGTGGCCTTCAGATTTTGGTGTTGTGTTCCAGGAGTATCGAGTCTGAAAATTTATGAAACATGGTCCCTGGAGGAAGAGAGAAGGTCGTAGCCTTCTGTAGGCCAGCACCTACATACTGGTAAACATATTGGCCAGTACAAGAGCCAGGGGGTTGGAGCTCCCTTCCAGTAACAGCTGGAAAATGAGTGAAGGTTGGAGCTTTTAGTAGGTTGGGGCCTATGTACTAGTAAACGGATCAGCTAGTTCAAGAGCTAGGGGTTGTAGCTACCTTCCAGTGGAAGTTGGAGAATGAGTGAAGGTTGTATCCTTCTATAGGTGGGTGACTACGTGCTAGTATGAGTCCGCACTAGTACAAGATTGTAAACAGGTTTTTCTTATATTAAAAGGAGACAACAATATGTGGTTTTTGTCCCACATTGGGTTTCCACCTTAAATCTTGGTGTTCATGTGTGTTTCTTATGTGTGATGGTTTTTTTTATATTATTGCACATGGTTACTATATATATGGTTAATGAATTACTGATGCACTGATTAAAGATCATCATATGATGAATTAACTAAATCATAAGTTTGTTGGATATACACTAGTTGCCTTAAATACAGTTGTGTGTACACACAAGTTACCTTCATTGAAATAGCATATACAAATTTGAGTATGAAAAGAAAAACATTATTGATTTGACTAATACTGATTCACCCCCCGCCCCCCAGCCCCCTCTGAGTATTATTTCCAACACTTTGATCAAATTATCAAATTGGGCAAGAATAATGTTGGCGGATATTTTCCAAATGTTTCAAAACTAGAGAATATTATTTGGAAGTCACATCAAATTTGTAAAGAAGTGTGAGTACCATTCAAGTCTAAGGAGAACTCACCAAACATGCCATTTAAATTAGTAAATATGGACTTATGTGGTCCTTCAAGAACTCAGACACCTTTAGATAAACTATACTTCATGCTTGTGATTAATGATGTATCAAATGATTTGGGTAGCATTTCTTAGAGATAAACCAAAGGATTTTAAAAAGTTTAAAAACTTTAAGGCCATTTTTGAAACATACTATAAAATAAATTTCATAAGGTTTAATAATGGAGTTGATCTTACTTCAAAACAATTTGATTATTTTTGTAAACAACATTGCATCAAAAGGAAATTTACCATAGAAGAGACTCCATGACATAATGATGTAGTAGAAAGAGCCAATAGACTAGTTTAGTAGTTGGCCAGATCCATGAAGGGAGAAATTAATATTCAATTTTATTTTTTTGGCTAAATTTATTCACACAATGGTGGTGATTTTAAACAAAGAACATTTCAGACCAAACATTGATAAAGCTCGATATGAGCTTTAGTTTGGAAGACCTATTTTAATCAAGCATTTCAGAGTGTTTGTGAGCAAGTGTTATATCAAGAGGAATGATGAACATATTGCTATGTTTGAGGAAAGAGTTTAAGAAGGCATTTTCCTTGGGTACTCTAATAATAATAAGGGCTATAGATGTTATAGCAAGAATACATAGAGGATAGTTCATTGCATTGATGTTAAAGTTGATGAACACATTGATTTTGAAGAAAAATAAACTAGTAAATATCATCTCCAATGATCCATTCAACAATGATGATAAGGATGATGATCCATTTACAAATGAATATAATGAAGAACCCCTCAATACACAATCCAAAGGCCCTACAAGGTATGTGAAAAAACATCACCCAAATAACCAAATTGTTGGTGAGTTAAATTAAGGTGTTCAAACAAGAAGAAGTTTATTAAAACTCCCTGCTAAAGTGCATGTACCTCTGCTATCTATTATGAAACAAAAGGATTTTACTCAAGCCAACCAAGATGAAAATAGGTCAAAGGCCATGAATGAAGTGCTTCATTATATTGAAAAAATGAGACATGATAGCTTATTCCTAGACTGGCAAGCAAGAATATCATTAGCAAAAAGTGGGTCTTTAGGAACAAACTAGATGAACATGGTGAAGTAATAATAAATAAAAAAAGGTTAGTTTGCAAATCCTATGCACAAATTCAAGGTTTAGAGTTTTACGAAAGATTTTCTCTTGTTCCTCACTTAGAGGTTTTTGGAATGTTCTTGGCTTTTTATAGTTTCAAAAAGTTCAAGATATATCTGATGGATGTCTAATATTCCTTTTTAAATGGAGTATTACAGAAAGAAGTCTACAATGAACAACTTAATGGTTCTTGGTTGTTAGATAAACCTTATTATGTTTTGCAAGCTAAAAAAGGCCTTCTATGGTATTAAGCAAGCCCATGGACTTGGAATTATAAGTTAGATAGTTATTTTATCAAGTTTGATTTTAAGAGAGGTACAACTGTTAGTAACTTGTATGTGAAAGCTAATAATGGAAAATTGTAACAACCCTGGTAACAAATTCATGTAAAAAAATATAAGACCAAGGTCATGGGACACATATTTAAGGCTCAATGTTGGGAAAAACATTTTATTGGGTGTTCATTTCAGTTATTATGGCTAAAGGAAATTGGTAAAGGCAATGGAAAAGGCTTTGGAAAGGAAAATAGGCATTAATTGGAATTTTATTTATGAAAAGAATGGAAAGTAGGAGAAAAGGATGGTGAAAGGTCACAAATTTGCATGAGGAGGAAAATAAAGGAAAAATAATGGAAAATGAGGAAAATAGAGCCCTCATTGATAAAAAGACTTTTGAGGATCACTTCATGGTTTTTTTTGTTTAGTTGATACTTTTTGTTAGTTCAGTTTTGGAGCTCTCTCTCTCTCTCTCACTCTTGGACACTTAGAGTTTTCTTAGAGAAATTTAGCATTGGATCAAGGAAAGTAAAGAAGGAAAAGTGAAGAAAATATCAAGCAAGGAAGAGTAGGATGAAGTGACTATAGTGGGATTCTTTGCAGGTATCGAGTTGCATGTATGATTTACTTGCTAGTTTTGATAGGCATGGTTATGCATGTATGTTCTTGGTTTTCTTGTTGTCATTGGCATGGGTTTTTCGAGGTGTGACAATGTTCTTTAGCATTACCTTTCCATTTTTGGATAGCCATGGTGTGATGGGTTCTCTTGTATTTGGTTGCAATGGATCACCAGATGGTTTTAAAACTGAGTGAGGTGGTCTCTAAAAGAAAGAACACATGGCCTAGTAATCCTTGGATTAGACTCGAATTGCGGTAAAGTCATATATTGTGTGCCTCGATGGGCCTAAGCCTCCTCGAACAACGAATGGTGGGATATACATAAAGCCTATAGGTTTTTTCCCTAGATCAGGTCTAGGAATCCTTGGCTAGTGAATGGAACGATATATTTGGAGGGTGGAGTCTTGATTAGGCACAGGGATCCTTGACCATTGTATGGAGGGATGTATGGTAAATCCTAGAGACTAGGAGACAAGTAAATTCCTCATGGTGTAAGTGGAGAAATGTGGTGGCATCCATTTGTGTTTAGGGCCTGTGATTTGGTGGGGATTGTGGTAAAGCATGGTTCTATTGATGAGGGTGAGGTGGTTTAGCCTCGGGAAGCCCTGGTTGATTATGGTTATGAGTCCGACATTCATGCTTGGAATATGGAAATGGGGTGATTGGCTAAAAGAAATATTTGGTTCAACCAATCTATGGTTTGGGGGTACGTCGAAGTCCTAAACCTGGTTGGCTTAGGCATTCATTAATAATAGTTTCTTCTCCTTGGTATTTCATGTGTAAATATATTGGTTCACGTGTAGTATTTATGAATGTTGTATCCTTGTTATTTTTGTTGGTTATATGATGGTTATGAGTATGTTTTATGATAGTGACAATGTATTGCTATTAACATGTTTTGATTGGTAAATTAATGGCTATGAAATGGATGACCTAATAGGTGTTATTACAGTTATTATGAGAATGAACTAGACCTTCTTCATGATTTTCAGATATGTATCATACCCTAATGTTTAGATGTGCATTTATGGCCTGTAGGTTACATGTTCGCAATGTGTTCGACAAAATGTTTGTCATGGTTAGGCTTGGTTAGGTCAAGTCCTTGATCAAGTTTTTTGTTAGAGGCATTTTCTTGGTGTCATTTATTGTCTTGGAAAGTCTCATCAAGTTATGGGCATTGGGATTGTGCCTATCCTTGAAGAAGTGGATTAAATCTTGTAGTCTCTAGCACAGAACTGGCTGAAAAACACTACAGTGTCTCCATTGCAAGCTTGTGGGAGTGACTAGAGGGTTCTAGTCACATAGAGGCCTTGTCATGGGAGAGAATGGGGATTCATTTCAATGAAAGGCTAGGTTAACTTAGTGGTTGGGCACATGGAGTGGTGGATTACCTCCTTGGTGTTCTGTAGCACCTTAGGGAGGTATGAAAAGTGTTTGTTCATCCATTCCACTTCCTTAACTACACATAGGAAGCTGAATCATATAATAGTAACTCTTCATCACATGTTTACCCTGGTGGACCAATTAGATTGGGTAAATGTGAAAGGAGGGTGTTACAGAGTGTTACCATAGCATTGCTCCATTCTCTTTGGGGGATGTCTAGTTTATGTTATCTTTGGGTGTTATTTGATACCACAGAGTGGTATCAGAGCATGGTCCAACCCTTGGACTTGATGGGTAGAATGTGGATTGTCACACATGCATGTAGGTTATATATGTGCTTGTTATGTATGCATGGTGATGGTCATTGTTACAATTGTTTTTTCATGTAGGAGTCGATGATATTGTTGTTAAGATGTGTTTGCCATGAATGCATGTCAATTTTATATTCATTTGCTATGCATGTTAGTGTCTATATGTTGTTATGCATCCATTATCAAGGTTATAGTTATGCATGTATAGTATGTCAAACATGCATCATGAGGTCATTGAAGGTAGTTTATGCCATCATGATGTTGTTGGTTGTTATTATGGTAATGTGTTGCTAAGATATAGAAAGAGATGAAAATCATCATAGCAAAGTTGTAGCACTAGACCTCGAGCTAAAAGAAGCTCGTCATACAATATTGTATGTTAGGCATGCAAGTATGTTGGTTAATGGTTTTTATATGCATTAGGGTTATATAAAGTATGGTCATGTATATGATTTTCATTCTATTTTCGTTTTGGTTACATGTATGATAGACGATAATTAATCAGTGACATTATATGGATATGTGTTGGATAGTCATGTATGGTAGTAGCTTGTTGTTATATGCATTCAATTTTTGTTTTATGTTAGTTAAATTGATGATTATGTTATGTGTTGTTGATCAACATGTTATATGTTAATTGTCTTTTTTATATGTTAGCTAACAATATGATTAGGGTTATTACATTTAATATATTGATGTTATACGTATCATGTTGATCTGGGTTGGTCTTGGTTATGGTTATGATGTTCATGCATGAGTCGATATATTTGTGATATTGTGTTTTACTAATCTAAACTGACAATGCATATGTGATTCTTATGCATGAATGAAAATTGTTTATGAGCTTATGAGGTGAACATGTTATCTAGTTACTGTTAAGGATATCATGACCTTTTTTATGTTTGTATTGATGTGTTGTGAAATTATATCATGCTAAACTAGATTGATTGTGCAAACAAGATAGCCTCCCCTAAGATACATCAAGGTTTGAGTTTGATTATGACATCTATTTGGTGTTTGAGAGTTTGATTATGTCATTTATTTTATTTATCTAACATGGTATGTTTTCAAGTTGTTTGAATGGTTGATTAATTTCATGATATGAGTACATGACTATAAGATTTCATGAAGGAATGATTTTATTTTAAGACGGTTATAAGTCTAACACATATGTGCTGAGACAATTGATATGCACTTGAGTGTAAGTAAGTGCTATTTGTAGTAGTATGATTAAAGATTGTTAGTTGATTATGACATGGATTTTATCTTGGAAAGGGTTGATTTCAATTAATAGACATGATGCTTTGATCCTTGAAGCATGTGGTTGACATGTGTAAACAATTGTAGGGAAACATGCTTGGTATTAGCATGACAAGGTAATAGTTGATTTGTTTATATATCTATTGGGTGCTGTGACAATACATAGTAAAAATCAGTTGCAGCAAGGTAAAGTTAAAAGAAAAGAATTGGGTGATAATTCCTTTGGATATGTTTGGAAACCATAAATCAAAACGAATGAATGCTTTGAATATAGGAAGTCTTCTTAACCTAGATTTCGTCTGATATTATGTGGATATGTGCTATATTCATGAACATGTATTTGACAAGTATATTAGTTAGTTTCCAGCTATGACTGGATTCATCAAGGAATTGGATTTCCTTGAGAGGTGTATGTGTTCAGTTACAAGGCATTGTTCTTGGAACAACATGGTAAGGTAACTAGTGTATTGTTATATTTATTTATGCACCAACAACTATGTGTTTATGGCAGTATGATGCAAGGGATAGAATGACAAAAGATATTTCCATGAAATATTGGAGAAGTCTCAGGTTGAATTTCCCTTGGAGGTGTTGGGAACACATGGGGTTGATTCATAGTGTTTGTTCGGGGTTTTGTGACTTCAGTATTTTGTGATTTGTTTGATCTTGATTTAGGGATTTTGATTGCGTCTAGTGCAAAGCCTTGCCACTTTATTTGTGGTGTCATGTTGTTTTTGGTGTTTCATGGTTTCCTTTTTGTTTGTTTCTTGTTCTTGCCTTTATTTTTTGAGGTCCTTCGAAATTGGTTGAGAAAGAGGAAAGTTAATGGGGCTCAGGAGGAGCTGAATGAAACCTGACAAGTAATGTAAAGACCTAGATGAAGCTTGGTGCATGTATAAGGGAAATTGAAGGCAATAGTATGACAAATAGTTGGATTGGTTGGGTCCATTGACGTAAATGGATGGTGGTAGGACAATCATGACAAAGGTCATAGGAAAAATAAGATAATGGATATGAAGCTTTATATTCCTTGGTTGTGTTGGGAACTGTTGTTATCCATGTTGTGCATGTTTTGCATGGATAAAGGGAACTTTATTAACCTTGAACTTATGTTATTTGGTAATTTTGTTGTGATCATGATTATGCTGATGTTTATATATGTATACATGTACGTATGTATGTCGTTGTTTGACAAGGTTGTCAAAAATCATGATTGTCAAAAATCATGATTGTTTAGTGTTAATGTTCATATGTATATATGTATGTATGTATATCATTGTCTAACAAGATCATGATTTTTTTATGCTAATGTTTCTATATATGTATGTATGCCATTGTCTGACAAGATCATGATTGCTTTATGCTAATATTTATATGTATGTATGTATTTATGTATGTACTTATGTATCTATGTTACGGTCTAATAGGCTTTTCAGGAATCATCCTTGTGGAGGAATATTTTCTTATGCAATTGAATGGCATGAAAAGGTTATTGGTTTATGAGGAATCAAGTGGGAAGAGTAGCCCCAACAAATATTTGAGGTCAGTATCATGTGGATAAGAATTGATATTATGTGATTATAGTATGTCTATGTTTACATTGTGAACTAGTAATGCTAAGAGAGACATCAATAGAATGAAAGCAACTTGATCCACGACATTATAGGATAAGCATGGATGGTGGACAAACACTAGAACAAAGGTTTCTTTGTAGAGGCAGTGTGGTTTTGGATGTGTAGTGCTACTGTTGTGTATATGTTGTGCATATTCTATATTCAGTGATTATACATATGGTGTTGTGTTCATATTTCATATGTGGTGTTGGGTATAGATGGTGCTATGTACATATTAGATATGTCATGTTGTGTACAGTGCGCATGATGGATATGCGGTGTTGTGTGCATATGGTGTTGTGCGCATGTTGGAGATGTACTGTTATGTACATATGGTGCTATGTACATGTTGTATATGTGGTGCTATACACATGGTGTTGTGAGCATGTTGTACATGTGGTGTTATGTATATATGGTGTTGTGTCCATGAGTGTACATGTGGTGTTGTGTGCATGTAGTACTCTTTACATCTTGTACATGTGGCACTATGTTCATGTTGTGTTTTGTACATGTCATGAATGCAATTTTGTGTACATGTGGTTCATGTACATGTCGTGCATGTGGTGTTATGCACATGTGGTAATATATACACATTCTATAGGTTGTGCATTACACATGTGGCATTCTGAAGGTGGTGTCATGTACATGTGATGTTTTGCACACATTTGGCAAGTGGTGTTGTGTGGAGGTGATATTGTGTACATGTTGTACATATGGTATTTATGTACATGTGGTATTGTGTGCATGTCATCCATGTTGTGTTGTGGGCATGCAGTACTATATATGTGCATTGTGTAGTCATGGTGTTTTGACATGTTTATTCATGGTTTTGTACTCTGTGTATATATATGTATTGTATTTTGATGTGCGTCAAATCTAGGTGTATATGTTGTGTTGTACATAGGATGTAGGTGTATGTGTTGTGTTATGTGTTAGGTGTGGTCGTATGTATTGTGTGGTGTTGTATGAGGTGTGTGGATGTATATGTTGTGATGTACACTGTGTGTATGTGTATGTGATTGAAGAGAATAAAAGGAATTGGGTGCTTGGTGGTGTGGTAACCAATCTGGTGTGTGTACCGAAATAACAAAGGCATAAGTAAGCACTGATTAAAGGAAAAGTATTAGTATTTTATTTTGGTTTTATTATACATGTGATATATGATTTTGACTTACGATTATTACATGTGATCTATGATTACGGTTTATGATGATTGCATGTGATTCATGATTTTGATCTATGATGGTTGTGTTTTGAGCTAACCTGATGTGATATGTTTATACATGATGATTTGGCCAAGAGCTAGTTTGACTTTTTGTGACAAGAAGTAAACAGAGTTGCAGGTGTACTTTATTGACGAGCTACCAATGAGGTTTGATTTGAAGTTATTTCAATTTATTTCGAATCTAATGGCATGTATGTTCTTAGTATAGGAAAGCATGAAAATGTTCGGTTGGGTGTTCAAAACTAACTGCAAGAACTAGAAACAACAATAAAAGGAATTGGAATAGGCAGTAGTATGTTGGTAAAGCACTTCAGGAGCGAGGTCATTTTGGGACACTGGTACCCAATAGTGTCCATTGATTTTCATGAGCATGCTTTGATCGGTATGATGATTTTGAGGTGGGGCTATGCCTTGGTTTTTAGACCTTCCAATGTAAGGAAACCTTGGTAAGGGACAGATTTCCCACGATAGGGGATGTCAGGGAATTTGGAAGGTGAGTGACTGCACAGAAGGGGGGGTGACTAAATTTCTAGAGGGAATGTGTAGTAGAGAAGGGAATTTCAGGGAATGGATTTATTTTTGTCATTATCATTTCTAGATGGAACCAAATGCACATTGGGAGTGTGCCCTGGAACAATGAGCCAGTAATTTTTCATTGAGAGGACAAGTGGTGCAGGATTGTGGCGTTGGACATTGGATGTATCTTAGAATTTGGTAGTGGATTCTAGACTTATTGGGAAGGAGGTGAATCCTAGTACTACTTTTGAGGGTGAAGGTGTGAGCATTTGGATTTTCTTGTTGCAGATGTAGGCATTGTATCCTTTATTTGTTGGTTAGAGAAAATGTGCATATGTGTATATTATTGTAAATATTGTATTGAGATTGATTTATAAAACTCCCTAGACATTATGATTATTTGTTGGTTGAAGCAAATGTGCATTGGTATATATGGTTTTTATTGTAAATACTATAATGAGTTGTGTTATAAATCTCCAGTATATGGTATGTTTCTCATATTTTCAATAGTGGTCATTATAAATATTGCAACGACTTGTTTTATAAATCTCCATGGGAAGTATGTTTTGATTTCAAAGGTTTGTTGGTTTATTGGTGTCATTGAAATTAGGAAAGGAAATGGGAAAGGTGTTGGAAAGGAGAAGAGGCATTATTCCATTTTATTTATGAAAATAATGGAAAATAGGAGAAAATGAAGGTGAAAGGTCACATATTTGCAAGAGGAAAAATGAAGGAAAAATAATGGAAAGCGAACAAAATAGAGGCATAATTGATAAAATTGGCTTATGAGGATCATTTCATGGCTTTTTTGTCATTTGAGACTTGTTGTCAATTCAGTGTTGGAGCTCTCTCTTTATTCTCCCTCTCTCTCATACTCTTGGACACTTAGAGTTTTCCTAGAGAACTTCATCATTAGACCAAAGAAAGAAAAGAAGGAAAAGGGAAGCAAAGATCAAGCAAGGAAGAGAAGGATCAAGTGGCTATAGTGATATTCTTTGCATGTATCAAGTTGCATGTATGATTTCCTTGCTAGTTTTGACATGCATGGTGATGCATGTGTGTTATTGGTTTTCTTGTTGTAATGGGCATGGGTTTTTCCAAATGTGACAATGTTCTTTAGCCTTGCTTTTCCATTTACAGATAGCCATGGTGTGATGGGTTCTCTTATATTTTGTTGAGCTATATTTCTGGATAGTTTCGAAACTGAGTCATGTGGTCTTGGAAAGAAAGAACACATGGCCCAACAATCCTTGAACCAGACTCAGATTATGGTAAAGCCAGATATTGTGTGCTTCAGTGGGCCTAGGAATTGTTCATTGGTGAATGGAAGGATATACAATAAACCATAGAGGTGTGTGCCATCGACTAGGCCTAAGAATCCTTGGTCGGTGAATGGAAGGATATATGGTAAAATCTGGAGGGTGGAGTCTTGATTAGGCCAAGGGATCCGTGACCATTGTATGGAGGGATGCACGATAAATATTAGAGACTAGGAGACATGAGCCTAGCCCTAAAAAAGTGGCTTAAATCGCATAGTCGATGGCACAAAACTGGGTGAAAAAGACTATAGTCTCTCACTTGCAAACTTGTGGTAGCAACTGGAGGGTTCTAATCACATGGACGCATTGTCATGGGAGTGACTAAGGGTTTAGTTCAATGAAAGGCTATGTTAACTCAAGCATGGAAAATTTTAGGAGCTAATATTTGCAGGTGGGCTAATTTTCTATACTTTTTCCAAAATATTTGTTAATTTCCATTTTTTTCTAAAAATAATTCGCCCAAATTTTATAGTATGAAATTATTTTACCCTAAAAATCACCAAAAATTTATATAGAGGACATCTAAAATTATTAGAAATTTGAATATTTTTACAAAAATATCTCTAAACATTTTATAGATTGCATATTATGGACTAGCGCAATTCGCCAAGTTTTATAAACTTTAAGATAAATTTCCATCCTTAAAATTTTCCCCAAACTCAAGGGTTGAGCACCTATAGTGTTGGACTAGCTCTTGGGGGTCCTGTAGCACCTAAGGGAGCTTTACAAAGTGCCTTTTTGTTGGTTCCACTTCCTTAACTACACTTAGGGAGTTGAATCATATAATAGTAACTCTTTGTCACATGTTTGCCCCAGTGGACTGATTAGCTTGGGTAAATGTGGGAGAAGGGTGTTACAAAAAAATTTAGTGGTGGATTTCTATGTTTATGATATTATTTTTGTCAATGTTTCAGATTCTCTAGCTTTCTAGTTTGTATTTGACATAAAGGTTGATGTTGAGATGTCTTTACTTGGAGAAATTTATTATTTCATTGGTTTTTAGATAACACAATATTCAAATGGAATTTTTATCTCCCAACGAGAGTATCTCAAAGAAGTTTTGAAGAAATTTAGCATGGATGAATGTTATTTGGTAAGGACTCCAATGGTTATAGGTTCCAAGCTCAACAGGAATGATGATTCAAGTAGATTAGGCTTTATACAACTCTATTATTGGAGGCTTCTTATATTTTAAAACCTTGATACAAAACATCATGTAAGTAGTTGCTATGGCTGGAATATTTCAAGCAACCCCCACACAAAATAATCTTCTAGCAACAAAGAGCATTCTTAGATATCTAAGAGGCATAATGGACTATGGACTTTGGTACCCTAGAGGTAAAGATTTTTCACTGTTGGTTTTTACTAATGTTGATTGGAAAATTCATCTAGATGATCGAATGAGAACTAGTGGTGGTGATTTCTTTCTTAGTGCATGTATTTTTCCATGGTTGAGTAAGAAGTAGGCTTCAATTTCTCTCTCTAACACTAAATCAAATATATAGTAGCAACTTCTTCTTGCACTCATATTTTATGGATGTAGTAGAATTTAAAAGATGTAAAAGTGATATATGATTAACCTATAACAATCATATGTGATAATATAAGTGCAGTTAGCATGTCCAATAACCTTGTTTTTCATTCAAAGGAAAAGAATATTTAAATCAAGTACCATTTCTTGTGATAGTAAGTTGCAATTCCGAATGTCGTTTTGGATTATATATCTACAAAAGAGTGGGTTTCTAATATATTCACCAACCTCACCCAAGAGGTCAATTTGAGTACTTACGATAAATATTGGGAGTATTTGCTCTTAAAACCCTCCACTAAATCTTCATCAAGAGAAAGAAAGGTATCCAGAAGCACTCAACATATAATAGGGAAGCTTTTAGGAACACATGATCAGCTAGACAGTGGGATTTTGTTAGCAAGGGGAGAAAATTAGTTTCTTTTCCACTGATGTCAAAGGGGCAGAAGTATCTCAAAAAAAAAAGTTAGGGAGAAGAACATAAAAAGGGGTTAAGTACACCCAAATGAGGAGCAGTACCCAAATCATATGAAGAAGGAGAAAAAATATAAGTAAGAGAGTGTAGTACACTTTTATGTTTGAGTTGTAGGTGTTTCCATCAATGCCACATGAATAGAATGTTAGAAATATGTTTTCATTGATGGAAAAGGTATAGATGGTTGCAAGAAGAATGGTCAAGGAATAAGATCAGCTCCATTAAGGAAAAGGAAAATATTCATAAAGGAATAGAGAATTTCGATCCATTTTTAGTATTGCAGATCATGTCATGTGCACTTAGAAACTACTCAGATCGATAGAGCTCTGAAAGAGCCTTCTACTGATATGTTGAAGTCTGAAGAAGGCCTCCTATATCAAAAGTGATTTGAATTCAAACTTTAGGACTTAAGTATGTAAAAAGAGTTAAAAAGGTCAAAGTTCCAAGTTGACCCATTAAGCCTGTCATAAGGTGCGATAACTTGGCAGTGCATAATAAAGTGAATGGGCCAACCCCCTAACCTATGACCGAGACCTAGTCGAGCATTAAACAAGTTGGTCCATTGATCCTAGTCAGAGTTTTGTAGCAAGTGAAAATGCACAACTAAGAAATGAGTTGACTTCATGCCTCTAATCCCCAATCATGTGAGACCTACTATAGCATGACATATTACACAATATGAATGGCTTACAGTGGTGACATGGAAGCATAGATGGCTCAAAGGTTTGGGATGAATTCATCATTATGTATGCATAGGTTACATGGTAATATGGACCAAGGACAGATGACATGTTGATTTAGAATTTTCTAGTAGCCAAGTAAGCCAAATTTAGGTGATATGTGGCACCCCTTAGGAGCTACCACATGGAAAGGATAACATCAATATGATGACATGGTAGAACCTTGATAGTCTAGTCAAAGGTCATTTTCAGTGGATTTTTCATTTGTATTTATTTTTCAAAGAATATTAAAAATTTGGCCTAGGTTAAGATTTCGAGCAAGTTGGGCCTCTAGACTAGTTAGAGGAAAATGCTGAAACACAACATGGAAATCACACCAACATATGAATTTTGACCTCTTGAACAACATTGAAACTTGCACCAGGGAATTGCAAGTTAGTTGGGTCTAAGGATAAATGGGGAATTTATTTTGAAAATTTTGCTAAAAATGGGGACATTATGGAGAGGTTGGTTGACAATGTACACAATAGGCCAGATGCCCAACACTTTGTGTAGATGTGTGACGAAGGTCTTAAAATGATGAAAATACTCATAGGGATAGTGAATCAGGATTGTAGGAATTTTAAAAATTTCTTTCACTTGCAATGATATTAGGACACCAATTAACTACTTAAACAATTTATTCATATGAGTATGGAAAGAATCAACATAACTAGAAAAAAAAGTACACATAGATTCGTCAAATTATTTCTTCAATTTCTTTGGCTATAACCAATAGGAAGCTAATACTACCTAATTTATCGGGTAAAACTGAAAGGAGCTGCAAACCCTAAATTTTATAAGCTACTACTAAAAAGAGAATTAACCTCTAATTATTTACTAGCAATTATTGGAAGTAGCTACAATTCTTGACTTGCAAGATACAAGTTGCTTGAACTCAATGGTTCATGTTTCACACAATTTTCATACTCAAACGATGAAGGTGAAATTCTTACATAAACAATTAAACTTTTACTTCAAACACTCACCATAAACACATTTATCCATATTTGATTACTTGTAAATCCACCGTCTACACCTACAACATCAATCCATTCTAATTCGCACAATACACTTCACACTTATTAATTCACAGTAATATTGTTGAATCAATTATGCTTATAAATAATTTTACCTATTAAATTTAACATCTATGGAATTCTATCCCTTTTTTCAACCAACGGGGTCTTCCTGATGTCAAGTCCCAATTAGACATCACACCATTTGGAGTAGTGTTATGACTGACAAATCGCTCTTGCGGACAAGAGAGATCTTCCTAGTCTCTAAAGAGATCCAATAGCAAACAAAACAAGTGACTGCTACCTTTTAATTCATAACTAAAGCATAAAGTATGTATATGCAAGGGCCTCTTACCTTTCTACGAAATAGCTATGGAAGTCCCTGTGATTATTTCAAAATCCTCTCCTCGTTCTTCAATTGAATATTTGCATAAATAGAAACAAACAAGGCATAAAAGAATAACGTATATAAATAGGAAACATAAAGAAAATGAAAATTGCAGCATAGCATATATCATAGCATTAAACCAATATTTATTTATAAATCTTGAAAAAGATCAAGGATATTTACAAACAGCATTAAAACAAGTGCAATTAGGAAATAAACAATGCTTGTATTAATCTTTGAACAAGAAGAAACAATACATCCTTTCCTTGATGATGTAAGCCTCCTCCCAATAATCTCAAATCCTCCCCCTAGGGGACAAACCTTCTAGCTTTATTCCAACAACATAAGTTTACATTTAGAAATCTACCCTAGCCCATGTCTCGTCTAGGTTGTGTTAGTGCTCAAATCCGCGTTAGGCTGAAATAAGGCAAGACTCAACGCCACATCAAACCACGCTCAGCCTCGTAGCTAGCCCTACGAGGACAGGAGAGGGATCTCTCTGGGTCAAACTTGGAAAAAGGTAATTGAAAAGGTGTGAGGTGACCGAATCAATGACTGATTTTAGGCTAGGCATTAAACACAAAGGGTTGAGGATTGATTTTATATGATTTTGTTGAAATCAAGGGAAAGGCAATTTTGGGTGCGGGGATGAGGCACAGTTTTTGCAAAGGTCCACTTGGGGAAAGATAGGAGATTGTTTTGATGCCTTAAAGCAAGTGAGATGGATATATCAGACCGGTGAGAGGCTAAGGAGAGCAAGAGGTCTCAAGGATTCTCCTTAGACTAAAGAAAACATAGAATATTAAACAAATTTAAAGGCAGAGCATGGCAATTTCATGGATTCTACCTTAACACTTCATTTGCTTAATAAGAGAAGATTCAATAGAGATAATGATGCACACACATAACTTACAAGAACTGAAAGAAACACACCATCAAGACATAAAGCCACATGGATCCCAAGTAGTGCTGCAAAACCATGGTCTTCCTTTGCCAAATTGCTGATAAAATATGTATAATATAGTCTCAAACTATCCCAAGAGTCCAACCTCTGCTACTGAATGAAAAATGACATATATAGACCAATCCAACCCATTCCCCAACCTCTAGGGGTCGAGATCCTCCTTCTAGGAGCTGTTTCAACCAATTCTAAACTAAGCACTACAAACTAGGCAATCAAAACAACTTGCCTCTATAAACTTGGAAACCAATTCATTCATTAATTTTTTGCCATTTTATGAATGAGTCTTCTAGAATAGGTAAAAAGTGCCATGTCAGTCATGAAACTACATCAATTGCATCAAAGAGGATGAAAAATCCCACCAAAAGGTCAAAACTGGTCAATACTGCGTTTTCCTGAGCTGAAGATGTAAAACTCGCCAATTTCCCCAACGCGTAGCGCGCCATTTCTCTACGCATAGCGTGCCTTTCAGGCTAGTTTTGAGGCACTTCCTAGCATCCAAATGAGGCACAAGTGGGCTTTCTGGAAAGTTTTGGATGTCTACTTTCCAGCCCAGGTGGAATTTTTCAATTTGGTGGCCATTTGCCCCTCCAAAATTGCAATCTCCCAAGACTACTTCCTGTGTGTCCAAAAAGTGTCAGAAGGTCATTTTTTGCTTGTTTTTTGACCTTTTGGGGGCTCAAATCTCCATGAACTTTCTTGGCCATGACTGAGAAATTGTATTTTGTCATGAAAAATCCAAAAATGCAAACTTTTCCTGAAATGGACCTCCCCAACGAAAGGGTAGAGCCCGGCACGCTACGCGTTGGGGGCAAAAACCTGTTTTTGACAAAAAATCTCAAAAATGACCAAAATTGCTCCAAATTGTCTGAATTTTGAGTTGGGGGTGTATCATTGAGTGCCATGCTCCCTCAAGGTGGAATCAACCAAAATCTGAAGTGGATCGGGCCTTTTCCTCCGTTTTAGTGCCTTGGCCAATCGTCTCTTAAGAACCTTCATTTTTGCCTTGCACACATGCTTGCGGGCCGAATAATGATTTTTCATGTGGCGGAGCATATCTTTGTCTCTATTGGATTTATCCAACAACTTTTCCAAGTGAGTGTTCACCTGGATAAGCATGGATTCTTGATCTATGGGTTTCAAATCATCGGGTCTCCTACGGGCTAATTCTCGGTCTTCACGAATCTTCCGCTGCTCATAAAGCTCGTGCTCGTCCTCCAACTGTTTTTTACGCTGCTCTAAATATTTAATCACCCATTTTTCCATCTGCAATTTCTTGTGCAATGACTCATTCTCGGCATTTTTCTCTCGGATGATCTCCTTGAGCTTTGAGGCAGGAGAGCTAGCATCAATATCAATAACATGTGTGTCCTGACCTCTTGAACGACCCTCCTCAATCATGGGCCTCTTGCCCCTGTCCTGAACCTGTACCTATGCTGAAGAAGGTGGCGAGACCCCTTCCACATGATGTGGAGATAGTATTCGCTGTGTCAATGAAGTCAACAAGACCCCTTCCACCCCGGGTGGAGATAGTACTCGTCGTGCAGCTGCAAATAAGGCTCTGGGGCCTTTCTGATATGTGACATATGCTGGAGCATCAACATGCTCGGTCTCATGAATTTCTAACTGCTATGTATGCCCCTCATGAATATCAAACTGCTGAGTAGGCCCTCCCTCATCATGGATAATCTCAAGAGGTGGATGTGGCACTGTGAAGAAGTCGCGAGAAATGAAATCCTCCCACGGAATACCTTGCTGTGCCAACTGATGCATCACTATGATCTCGATCGATGCATAATGATATATACTTTTGAGTTATTGTACAGGGCTCTTCCTTTGCACTATGGGCACCATCTTCTCTATATTCCAGCACATGAGAAAGGGAATGTTCATCATTCGTACCCGGGTAAAATGCATCAACAAACGGATATGGTACGAATATAAATGTGAAAATTGGCCCTCACAAGTAAAATAGTGCATGATAAGCCTCATCAAGGGCGCATACTCCTCCCTTAGGAATTTGAAAGGAAAAACAGCAGTAAGGTTCCTCATGAATCCGGGTTTGATGTATGGTTCATAATGAAATTTACCTAGTAGCTTGCACTTGGTCCACTCTTCCCCAACATTCAGTATCCCGGTGGCTTGAGCAACAACCTCGGGTGATAGTGTGAAATCCACTCCTGCAAGGTTCACATGGCCATTGTGCAAATGTAGGACAAACAAGCGGACTAATTCCCTGTGATGTTGAATTTGTGAGATCCTCTCACAATACTCAAAGCATGATTGGTATCGAAAACAAGACAGTGCAAATGGACAAGTTTTCAAATAAGCCAAAGAGGTGGGCTCCTCTCTAACATGCCGACCACCTTTACCACCCTTGTGATGCCTCCTAGGCACTTCTTCCTCCGGTGTTGATCCACTGTAATCACTCTGCTCATAATTTGATTCAGTTTATGACATTGTTTTGAAAACAGGATTGCTGAACTATATATCTTGAGTGTGCACACACTTGATTGTTGTTTGACTTTTTATGTTGTTTGAATTTTTATGCAAATGTTGTTACCAAGGGGACATAAAGACAAGGGAATTGTTAGGGAAAGGGAAACATGAGGGAATTAGGGGAAATGAAAATAACGAGGAATTTATGGAAGGGAAAGAACATAGGGAACTATGATAGTGTAGGATTTGGGGTGAAGCAAGTTTTGGGGCTAAGTAGGGTTTGGGATTTTTTGGAGAAATATTATGGAATTTTATGGGAAATTTGAAAAGAAATGGTGATGGGTATGGGGGGGAAAAAAGGAGGATGAAAATGGGAAAACCTTGGGCAGCATATCACTTTCAAAACCCTAGCAAACTTAGTCTTTCAATTTACACACCAACATTAGGGTTTTTTGTTTTCAATTTCATGGCATATTTGTCATATTTCCTTTACATTCATTTTGAAAAAAATAACAAAACAACCATGAAAAGAGCTTACTTGTATCTTTCTTGAGCTGAGAGAGGTGTTTTGTGTGTTTGCTGCAAGTTATAGGGAAAAAAACCCAACGTGTAGCGCCCTCTGCCCAACGCGTAGTGCGCCCTCAACGTGTAGCGCCCTTGAATTTTTCCACTGCCAGAACCTCCCCTAAGTGTAGCGCCCCACCAACGCATAGCGTGCACTTCCCAACGCGTAGCACACTGCTGAGACTGCCCAACTTTGCTCAATAACTCATGAAATCGCCTTTGCAAGTTTACACTTAGCTTGTGAGAGGCGAATGAGTTACAAATGAAGTTTAATGTGCTTTTATAGGCTTGCTTTAAATTTACATTTGCCCAAAACCCACTTTCTAATGTTTTCAGTGTTGGCACTTTTTGAACTTAATTGGCTCTAATTCTTGATTTCTTTTCTTTGAAAAATTTGTTGAACTGATGGTTTCTTATGAAAATTTTTGCAGGGATAGCTTCTAAGGCACTTTGGAAAAGGAGACCAAGGCTGCACTTTGACATTTGGAAAATTTGAAAATTTGAGATTTTTTACAAAAAATGAGAAAATGACCTTTATTTTTCAAAAACAGAGTTTTTGAAAACAAAGTGGAAATTTAGCTTAGGAATAGTGAAAATTTTTGAAATGATGCTTTATGAAGAACATCCCTCTGGCCTGCTGGTCCTTTATGACTTCTCAAGACAAAATTTGACTCAACCCTAGACCTAAGACCTAGAAATTTAAAACAAGACAAATGACTTTCTGAAGACTTTATTTACTCAAACAAACCTGAACCAGCAGTTCCAAACAAGAGGGGGATAAAAGACACAAGCTCCTCCAGCAGAGTTATGGCATGCCTAATGGAATGCAACATGATCACACTGATGGGACACCTAATTATGAAATGCAAAGAGCTTTGATCTCTAGTGGAGGGATACTAGACCGACTCTAACATTGGCTCCAATGGGGATGGTAGCTCCTTGGAGATGCTAAGAACAACAGATCTCTGGAAGAGAAGACAATGCCTTCACTCATTGGGTGATGGAGTCATTATTTTGACACAAAAGCTTGAGAATTTGACTGAAAAAACAAACATTGCTTTGACCAAACTAGACTCAAAACTCAAGATAAAGAAAACTGACTTGACAAACTTAGACCTACTAACTTTCATTTTCAGAATTATAGCCTTCACTTCGGGCCCCAAACTGAAGATGATAAGTTAGTGTACGTGTGCGATAGAACAAAAGTAAAATGATATATACAATGATAATGAATTGAGCAGAAAATACTCAAAAGTAATATCTCTTTAACAGCCGACCATTGATCGGCCCTCCAGGATATTCATCTCTGTTCATTTCTTTGAGAAGGAAAGTGTTTTGTCCGCGGTATGCTGCAATCTTATAAGGTCCTTTCCACAAATTTTCAAATTTTCCATGCTTTCCCTTGTCTTCATGACGATCATCCCATCTTAGAACAACCTCATCCAGCTAAAATGTGTCTGCCTTTACTTTCCGGTCATAAATCCGTTTGATACGCTCCTGCAATTTGCAAGTGTTTTGAAATACCTCCTCCCATGTCTGCTGCAAATGAATCATTTGGTTAATCCTTCTCTGCATAGGATCCTCTTCACTACCCGCTTCCTGAAGCAATTTGACTACCGGGACAACAAGTGAAGTTGGAAAAACTGTGTCTATTCCGTACACCAACTCGAAAGGAGACATACCAATAGATTTTTTCGGGCTCACCCTATCAGCCCATAGTGCATTTATAAACTTCTTGTGCCAACCCTTTTTGCTAATTTCCAACAATTTCTTAATGATATTGACCAAGGATTTATTAGATGACTCCGCCAATCCGTTTCCTTGAGGGTGGTATGCGGTTGAATGTCCGAAACTGCTATTGTACTTATAACAAAATTCAATCATCCTTTTTGACTTAAATGCTGCTGCATTATCCATGATTAGCTTACTTGGACATCCAAAGAGTGACAAAATATTGGCCTCAAGAAAAGAAATAATTACCGCATCCGTAGCTTGTCAAGTAGGAATTGCTTCAATCCATTTTGTGAAGTAGTCCGTGGCCGTCAATATCCATCGATGTTGCCCTGATGATGCTGGATGAATTTCACCAATGAAATCCAATCCCCATTGCTGAAAAGGTGCGCTGACTTCAATTGGTTTGAGAGGCAAAAGCTGGAGCTTCTGCTTTCCTTGAAAAATTTGGCATTCATGGCAATTTTTAACTGCTTTATATACATCTGAAAATAGTGAAGGCCAATAATAGCCTGCCCTTAGTATCTTGTTTTCCATGGTCTTCCAAAACAAATGACCTCCACATTCTCCTCTATGAAAGTATTCTACGACTCTTTGGGCTTCATCCTCTACCAAACAATTTAATAACATCCCGCCAGGGTCTTTCCAAAACAATGCTGAATCGAGAATGCAAACTTTAGCAGCCTTCAATTTCAATGTTCTACTTCTGTTTCTTGGCATTCCAGGAGGCGAAGATAAATGCTGAAGTACATATAAAATATCAGCATACCATGGGGAAGAAAGAAACATTTCAGATACCTGAATGGATGGGCTCTCCTCATCTTCATCATTCATAGCAACAATCAAATTTATGTCTAGGATTTGCAGATTTGTTTCAGCCATTAGCTTCGCAAGTCCTTGACCTTTGATCAGCTTGGTGGGTTTAATTTCAACATCATATTCTAACAACGCAGCAATCCACTTACCCCTTCTCCCTTCTGGATCTGCCTGTACTAAAACATCTTTGACTGCTGCATTAGGAACATAAGCTAGAATATGAGAATGCAATATGTACACACGGAAATCCTTCAATGCCTTTACAAGCGCCAATGCTTGCTTCTCAATGATGTTAAATTTCAATGCTCGATCTCTAATTATACGACTAACAAAGGCAATGGGATTTTCTACACCTTCTCTCTTCTGCATTAGCACAGCTGCCAAAGTGTGCTCAGAAGCAAATGAAAATAAAATAAAATCTTGAGTGTAGTCAGGGCTGATCAAAATAAGAGCTATAGAAAGAGCTAATTTCACTAGATTAAATGATTTAACCACCTCTTTGGTCCAATTTACCTGGCTTTCCTTCTTGAGCATACTTATGATCTCTCTTAGATGCTCTGCCAGATTTGGAATAAAACGACGCAGAAAATTCAGCTTACCATTGAAAGACTGAATTTCTTTCTTGTTTCGGGGCTGTTCAATTTGCTGAATGGCTTCAACACGTGCTGGATCAATACAAATGTCGTCTTTAGATATGATGTGACCAAGAAGTTTGCCCTCATCCATGGAAAAATGACTCTTTTTCGGATTCAATGATATGCCATATTTTCTGCACTTTTGGAAAACAATTTTCAAATGATACAAATGTTCCTCATCAGAATTTGAAAATACGGTTAAATCATCAAGATAAACAACCAAGAATACATCTTTCTCATTGGCGAAAGCCACATCCATTGCACGCTGAAAGGTAGCTCCTACATTTTTCAAACCAAATGGCATCTTTGCATAATGAAATGTTCCCCATGGAATGGTGAATGCGGTCTTGTCACAGTCATCTTCATGCACTAAAATCTGATTGTAACCTGAATAACCGTCGAGTAGTGACATCCTTGATGCTCCAACTACTCGCTGCAATATATGATCCATTTTGGGCAGCGGATAGTTGTCCTTTAAGGATACTTTATTCAAATTTCTGAAATCAATACATAAACGGATCTCACCTGTCTTCTTTCTTATGGGAAGCAAGTTGGATATCCAATCTAAAAAATGAATAGGCACAATGATTCCTGACTTATACAATCTGTTTACCTCTTTCTCAATTGATGGCAGCAATTTGGGATTGATTCTCCTCAACTTTTGACAAAAAGGCTTCTGATTTGGCTTGATAGGAATAGTATGCTGGATGATATTTGTATCATATGTTTTCAGATCTGAATAATCCCACACAAATACATCAGAGAATAAAGACAACAATTTCATATATTCATCTTTTACCTTTGGTGATAATGACCTTGATAACTTAACCATCTTGGGATTTTCAGCTGTCCCGATGTTCACCTCTTCAACACCCTTTTCCGTCGGTCTAAATGTCGGTTTGCGAGCCACATCATCTTGGTCAAACAACTCCTCTAAAGGAATCAAACCTTTAGGAATAATACTGTCCTTAAGTTGCAGCACATCCATTTGATTTACTTGTATGTTGTCATCACCATCATCATTTTCAGTATCTATTGAAGAATCTTTGAACTTACCCTTATTTCGCAGAAACTCATTGATCTCTTCATCATCATGAAAAACTTGCCAACATCATTGATTATCTGGGACGGTGGGACGATGCTTCACATGAATCTCAAATTTGTTGCTAGAGTTCATTGGAATTTTCAAATTGCTTGCTACCTTAGCAAGTCCATCCGCAACACCATTTTGTAGGCGAGGCACACATGTCAAGGTATAATCAGAAAACAACTTCAAAATGTCTAAGATTGCATTACGATATGCCCTCATGCGAGGGTGTTTGGCCTGAAACTCACCCTTTACTTGCTTGATCACCAGCTCGGAATCCCCATAGACCACAATATTCTTAGCTTTCAATTTCTTAAGAATCTTTAGGCCAGTGATGAGAGCCTCATATTCTGCCTCATTATTTGAACAATCAAATGCTAATTTATAAGAACACACTCTCACCTTGCTTGGAACTTTGTCTTGAGCAAAAAAAGGACTTCAAATCCACACACCAATACCAGCACCATCACTACCTACTGCACCATCAAAATCCATGGTCTAAAGACCATCTTCATCTTCCTCCAAGTCCTGAAATCGTACTGCTTCTGATTTTTCTATTTGCTGCCCCTTTTCTTCAGCTATTTGCTCCATGACAACTTGCTTTTCTCCTCTTTCCTTTTGTAGTACTTCTCTGAAATTTTCGGTGATCTCTGGTATATCTTCTGCTTGAACTAACTGACTATCTATATCATTAAAACTATCAGCAAATATAACAAATGACTCCAAATAAGTATGTACATAATTTACAGGATGATTGATCGGCTTCTCTTTACTACTTATCATATATTTCATCTTTTGCTCGCGATATAGCTTTCTCATTTGACCGAAGACTGGAATTGTGGCATAAGAGAAGTCTAACTGCAAAGTACCCTTCAACCTAGCTCCCCAATATCTCAAAAGTAGCATACCAAACCGTGGAGGAATGTCTGCCACAACCACATCCATCAAGACATTTTTCGTCGGGATTTGATCTAAGCTAACAACCAGATCTTTGATGAGCCCGATACATCTCACGCGGCCGGAATCAAATGAATATAAATCATGATATTTTTTGGTAATGTCTAATCCCAGCTTCTCCATGATTGCCTTTGGCATCAAATTATGTGAAGCACCCGAATCGAACATGGCATTATGCAAGACATATTCATGCAATCTCAAACTGATATAAAAGGGAGGAACATCATTCTCAGGGGACTAACCATCCAGTGCTAGTCCAAAGATCAATTTAGGCTGATCATCTTCAATGTTCACCGTGTCAAGCATGGGATCAAAGTTCAGAATTTTGGGAACTTGACCTCGGTAGCTGCTATTTTTCATGATTTTAGTCAAAAGAATAGATATTTTTAATTTGGAAATTTCATTTTCCAAGCTAAATGCGCCAACTTTTTCGACTTCTTTGACCGGAATCTCTCTTCTATCTTTGATTATAGCTGCCTGATTTGTCTTTTCTGCTGCTGATATCTTGCTAGTTGTGGGATCAATTGTTTCTTTTCCTTTCTTTGGCGATGTCGGTGAATCCATCTTTGGTGTTGTAGCTTCTTTCCTTTTCTGAATGGGATTGATAGGCACATCTCGATTCCTCAATGAATACTGCTTCTGTTGAGTGGAGAAGGCATTCAAATATCCTCTTTGGTAATCATCTAAATCTGCATCATAGCCAAAATAAAATCTTCGTCTTGCTGGGGGCCTAAACTTTCTCCATAATCATCTTCTTCGGTGATGTAAATGGGAAGATCATCAGGAGTAAAGAAGTGATTTTCATCCGCTGCTACATCAGCATCTTCATCCGAATCTTGGGTTACAAAATTTTGCAAAAGAGGAGTTTTGATTGGTTGCTGGGCTGCCGGCTCTTGTATTCTTGGTTCATGCTGCTTGATTCTGTACTGAGGTTGCTGCTGGCCACGATAATTTGGATTACGAATCTGCTTCTCTGATTTGTCAAGGTTGAGTCTTTTGAACATCTTGCGAAGCCAAGGTGGTTCTGATGATGTAGATTCTTCCTTTATTGTCACTCTTTGCTCTGCCTTCAAACGTGCTCTCTTGTCATTCAGATTTGCCTCAACATTGACAACGATCTTTTGCATATCTTCTAAAGTAGGTGGATCTCCATCCCGCAATGAGTAAGCCATCTCTGGATCAAAGCCATCCGAGAATTTAAGAAGAGCTGATTTTCTAGATGGTTTTAAATCATCAGGGATAGCATTATAAACTGTTTTGAACCTGATAATATAATCTTGGACAGACTCACCGGGATTGCGTTTGATATTATTGTACTCGGCATTAATCTGGAGTGGATCCTTTCTAAGTTCCCAACGATCAAGAAATTGCTTCTGAAGCTCAGCCGAGGTAGGTATACTTCTGGCTCCCAAACTTTTGAACCATTTTCTTACTTCTCCTCCAAATGTTTGCACAAACAATCGCATTGTTACATTCTCGTCATCAATTTCATATAAATCATAAAAAGTTGTCATTTTGTCTATGTGCTGCTGAGCGGGAACACTTTGAGGAGTGCCATCAAATAAAGGAATTTTACTTTGGTAATCTGCTGGCATATCATGCAATTGCTGAGGTAAAGCAAGAGGTGCAAAGCAAGTAGCCATTGCTCTTGGTGGATTTACTCTCGGTGTTGATGGCGGTGTGGATGCAGCTACTGTATGGGGAGTATGCGGAGGTGTATGCGGAGGAGAAGTAATGTGAGATGAAGAAGGGGAATTAGTTGTAGATTCAAAATAGGTAATTATAGTCTGCAAAGGAATGGTAGGGATGAAAGGCAGTTCAGTAGGAATCCTTGAGGTAGATGCCGTGACGGTGGATCCAATGTTTGCAGATATGGCTTCCAAAAACTCAGAAATATTGGTTGCTTGGATGGTGGTCTGAAGGTGTCTCAAGATAAAATTGTCAATTAATTTATTATGCCTTTCAAATTCAAGAGCTGTAGTGAAGTCAGGATTTGGAACAATAGAATCAAGAGCGTTTTCAGACTTAGTCTTGAATAATGACAATTCAAACCTTGCACCAAAAGGAATGTCTTCAAGGTATTCAATAAGTGCGGGACATGAATGAGATTTAACCAATGGAGTCACCGAGCTTTCTTGACGGAGGAATTTTCAAATCAGATTTGGATTTTCATAAACGGGCAGTGGATTCGGATCTGGATTAGCCCTTGTATGTCTTTTCGAAGCCAGAGTATTTATCACGAGATCAAAAGAATGAAGGTAATTTAGCCAATCGTTTATTAGACTCAATCATCCAAAGGTCTAAAACTATCAAAGGTACTGGGGTGATCTGCAAGCCAAAGTTTCGCAAGCTAACCGGAGATCGACTGAAGCAGCATTTATCTACTTTCGCTTATGCATAGCAAGAGCGTTTCAAAAGCTACCTGGTGTGACTTCAAACTCCGTCTAAGACTTGTGAAACAAACTCATAAACAAGCAAACCATTTGAGATTTTTCCCCAGTTGAGTTGCCACTATGTTAGCACTCAAATCCGCCTTAGGCTGAAATAAGGCAAGACTCAAGGCCACATCAAACCATGCGCAGCCTCGTAGCTAGCCCTACGAGGACAGGAGAGGGCTCTCTCCGGGTCAAACTCGGCAAACGGTAATCGAAAAGGTGCGAGGTGACCGAACTGATGACTGATTTTAGGCTAGGTATTAAATACAAAGGGTTTAGGATTGATTTTATATGATTTTGTTGAAATCAAGGGAAAGGCAATTTTGGGTGCGGGGATGAGGTACACTTTTTGCAGAGGTCCACTTGGGGCAAGATAGGCGATTGTTTTGATGCCTTAAAGCAAGTGAGATGGATAGATCAGACTAGTGAGAGGCTAAGGAGAGCAAGAGGTCTCAAGGATTCTCCTAAAACTGAAGAAAACAT
The DNA here is from genome assembly GCA_000404065.3 of Pinus taeda. Classification (NCBI taxonomy): domain Eukaryota; kingdom Viridiplantae; phylum Streptophyta; class Pinopsida; order Pinales; family Pinaceae; genus Pinus; species Pinus taeda. Next base: position 302,474 of record APFE030604108.1, read on the forward strand.
AGAATATTAAACAAATTTAAAGGCAGAGCATGGCAATTTCATGGATTCTACCTTAACACTTCATTTGCTTAATAAGAGAAGATTCAATAGAGATAATGATGCACAAACATAACTTACAAGAACTGAAAGAAACACACCATCAAAACAATCTCCTATCTTGCCCCAAGTGGACCTCTGCAAAAATTGTGCCTCATCCCCACACCCAAAATTGCCTTTCCCCTGATTTCAACAAAATCATATAAAATCAATCCTAAACCATTTGTATTTAATACCTAGCCTAAAATCAGTCATCAATTCGGTCACCTCGTGCCTTTTCGATTACCTTTTGCCGAGTTTGACCCAGAGAGAGCCCTCTCCTGTCCTCGTAGGGCTAGCTACGAGGTTGAGCGTGGTTTGATGTGGCCTTGAGTCTTGCCTTATTTCAACCTAAGGCAGATTTGAGCACTAAGAGGTTGAATTTATAGGCCAAGAGGAGGAGGTTTGAGATCCTCTTCTCAAGGGATGAGATACTCAAAAGGATGGATTAGGGTTCCACAAAGAGAGAAATTTTTCTCCATGAACAAAGGGATGAGGCCCAAGTATGTAGAGGCTCATAGATTTCATTTGGAAAATATTACTCCAACAAGTCTTCTGGAAATAAATTTCTATTTTTACTCACGTTAAGTGATTCATGCAGTTCCCTGTCAAAGATAGAGCACAAATTTTGCGCAGGCCACAATGGTAAAAACTGTGGTTGCACATATTCTAATAGAAATCTTGCAAGTGCTTAAAAGTAGGTTTTTAGGTAATGTAATCCAGGATTCTTGTTGTCTTTGGGATTGTTGTGCTTCCAACATTGCAGGGAAATGCTTGGAAAACTTCATCAAATAGTGAGAGATCCAAGTTGGTGGTCATTTGCCTAATGGGGACAGTATAACATGTAATATATTTCCCCCTAAATCATAAAGTCAAAAAATATGTTTGAGGACTAAAGCACTTTATCATGCAAAAGTTTGAATTAGAGACCATGGTTGGAGACCTGAAATAATCAATCAAGGGTTACAATACGATATCTCCATATAATCATCACTAAGGTAGGAATTACCATACTCAGAGAAAAAGTATCTCAAGGAATTGGTATGGAAATATAAAAATATCCACGTCAACACTAGACATAGTTTGTATGCATCCATTAAATATGGATCCATCTTTACAATAATGAACATTTAACACTACATGCAGCCTCGATGGATGAAACTAGATCTAGGGTATTGGTCTTCATCTCTATTGATCCGTACTATCAATATAACCATGTGAGTGAATGCCTCAAGGTAAAACATTGTAGAAACCTCTTCATTATTGGTCAATGAAGTGAACTATTAATAGGTGTGAGAGAAACCACGAATATTGAAAATGGTTCTCAAGGTACCTTAGCACAATCTATATAGTGTGATTAAATGTCTTGAAGTCGAACACTCATTGAATCATTCAATTGAAGGTCAATTATGAAAACCTATCATCGAAGGTGAGAAACCTGCCATTAAGGCATTGTTGACAATGTTGGACCCACCAACATTCACAGGATCTCCCCGATATGAAGTCCCAATTAGACCTCACACAATTTGGTGTAGGAGTTCCATCTAGAATACAACCCAGTTTTCGATGTAGTGGTTGCTAACGATATGCCTTGGCTACAATTATGCATAGAGTGATGTATAGTGACTTTGGTGAGAACAAATGTTCAAGCTTGTGGAGTGTCAAGTTCGATGCATGATGGTTTTGCCATGCAGAAGGGAAAATAATTGATCCCCTTAAAGACTTGTAATAGTACACATCTTGAAAGGAACACATGAGCATAATAACATCACAAGGTAATATGTGAAATAGTTCACAATTTAACAATGATGAATTAATACAGTAACATGCATTCAACAATATTCATGCCAATGCAAATGAAATAGTTCATACACACAAGCGTAATTTAAATAACATACATTGAAAACATAACAAGAATAGCCCAACTACATTTACAACATATGCATGAAAAAATGTCATCTCCAAGCTTTTATTAAGGGAAAGTTCCAATCATGCATACACCATTGAGGGACTACTAGCCCCAATAGTGGAACATGAAGTCAAAATCCACTGCTCCTCCAAAGAAGCATACTTCCCCTATGCTATGGAGAAGCCAAGGCTCTCACAAAACTCCCAAGCTACCAACTCTAAGCCTAGGCCTAGAGAAAATTTTGGATGCCAAAATCCATTTACATGAGTTATGAGGTTCTATTTATAACAATAGTAGTTGACTCTTCAACTCCCTTTTATGACTTTTGGACTACCCTGATGACTCCTCAACCTCTTTACAAAATAACTCATTACATTACATCATGACTCTTCACATTCAAATATTGACACATGGAATTCAACTTACAAATTATTTACAAATAATATTCCAATTTATATTTGCACCCATATAAGACAAAATAGGGTAGAATGTTATGAGGCCCGAATGTTACCAATGAATGAGCGAAGTTGTTTTCTTAGGTCCTTATAATACTAGTGATTACCCCATTACTATTGTAGTTGTATCCCTTATTAATATTTTTGTGCCCCTATTTTCCCCATATTGTTATTATTGTGCCCCATAGAATCCCTCTATTGTTATTTTTTTTCCTTTATATTATTATTTTTAGGTCAGTTGGATTATATTGTGACTCCTTAGACTACTATATATGGAAAGGAGGTTTTGTCATTTGAACCATCCAAGAATTATTCATTTGTGTAATGTAAAGGAGGTTGCCCCCTTGAAGAGGCTGAATTCCAAGGCGTTCAACTATCTTTTCTTTCTTTTTGTGAGTTGGTTTCATAACATTTGGTATCAGAGCTTTGGATTCTAGGGTTTCACTGCTCCGAATACGTCATTTTGGCATTTTCGCTATAAATTTTTTTCTGCGACGTTTCAGAAGCTAAAAAAAACCCATTTGAGACG